>PITA01003670.1:0-70304 GCA_004023965.1 Spilogale gracilis | reverse complement strand
CTGTCATAACAAAGAAACTAGGGTCATAAAGAAATAGGGGAGAGAGGAATGGAAAGGACATTGAGAATATTTTTACTTTTTAGCAATATTACCATTTATTTTAATCTCAGCATAAAACTATAAAAATCATTACTAGCCTCTCTATTTTCCCAAAAATTGTCCTGAGAAAATTAAAACATATTTGACAACTACAAAGAAAAAATACATTCAGAGAGATCATTTTTTTATCTATAAATGGCTTGCAAAAAGTACATATTTGTTTTTAGACTTAATTCTTTAAAACCTAAATTGAATATTCTTAGCCAACGAAGAGCTTTCCCTCACACTTGCATCTCTCATAGGAGATTAGTTTCTTCCTCCTGTGTGCTCCTACACGATGCTGTAGTTATGGCTGCTTGAGTTCTTAGAGTTAGATACCTGCTCAGGAGCCTAATGAATTGTGGCTTTTGCGAGATGAGTCCTCGTTATTCTACCAATGCTTGGCACAGAGTGTCAGCTCATTAAATATGTATTGAATAAATAACTAAATGGCTAACAAAAATTAAAAAAAATATTTCAGAGAGAGAAAGGTTTTACTTAGACAAATTAGTGATGAAAATACAAATTCTATGAAGATATGACTAATAGAACTATTGAATTTTCTCCAAATTGACCTTAGCATAGAAAGATGTAAATGATTCATTATCAATACATACTTTAACTTTATTTTGCCTTTATTTAGTATTTGAAGGAATTGCTCTTTTCCTTGTTTCTTGACATTAAAAAGAGAGATAAAACAAAAGAGCACCTCCCTAGTTAAATCAATAACATTCCTCTAATGAAAACATTTTAAATAGATTAATGCTGAGCATCATTAGTCATCATAATTCAAAGTATAAATTCAGATTCTACTTTTAAAATATGCACATATATGATATATATACATATTGAGAGATATATTTATCTTTATATGTATCAATATATATAATAGTTATGCATATGTCCAAATGAAACTACTTATTAAAATATGAGTGCCTCAAATATGACAATTAAAAAAATCTTAAACTTATAAAATAATTATTTTCTGTTTCTCTCATAAGATTAAATCTATATTTTAAAGTTGTTTTTGTTGGATAAATACTAGGGTAGATAAGTACTTTTATATTCCTTTAGATAGATTAGATATTAACCCTCATTTCCAAAATGACATGAAAAGTCATTCTGAAATTATAACCAACCTAATCAGATCCAGGAAACTTGGATCTCAAAAGTTTTATATCATTCTGCATGGGTTTCCATTGTTAAAAGATAATCAAATATATGCATAAATGAAAATATCATTTAAAAAACAAGATGCTTTGCTTTCTAATGTCATTGGAGATAGGAGACATGCTAGCAGAAATGTTATCATTCAAAATGTCATGACACAGTCGTACGAGGGAAAATCTTTTTACGGCCAAACTTTATGCCAGTGGCCCAGGGAAACCACTCAGTGTGGCCACAGTACCCATCAGTTTGGAATGACTTATCTACAGAGCATCTGCAAAGATTTAGGAGACTGGCCACAATTCCCTTCTGGGAACTATGCCAAAGTGGTCAATTTATTTCAGGTCTATAGACATGATTCAAGCCAAAGTGATACTTTCAAGTGATTATAAAATATATCCCCAAATAAAATTTCTTAAAAATGCAGCCAAATCACCAACAAATAGATACTTGGTTTATTGTTTGTTTGTTTGTTTGTTTTTACGAATTTATTTTTATTTATTTGACAGAGAGACACAGAGCACAAGTAGGGGGAGTGGGAGAGGGAGAAGTGGGCTTCCGACTGAGCAGGGAGCCCCATGCGGGGCTGGATCACAAGACCCCAGGATCATGACCTGAGCTGAAGGCAGATGCTTAATGTCTGAGTCACCCAGGTGTCCCAGTTTATTGGTATTTTTAAAAGACAATTATTTTTTATATATGACTATAATCAGTTTAATATAGTAGAAAAGCCTCTATCTGACTGGAAAGCAGCAGATTTATCTTCTCATTTTCCTAATGGAACTGAAATCCTGCTCAAATGAAATGCAGACGGCATTACAAAACAGGTAACATTATGTGGAAGAGTGAAACAATGAAGTCAACGCAGGCAGCAGCAAGAAGACTGAAAAGATCACTTGCCTACCACATAGGCGCCTTTTGAGACAGTTTGGGAGACAATTAAGACTTCATAGCTCTCATGGAGAGATACAAAGTGTTCTGTTTCTAACTAGTCTCTATAAAATAGAATAAATTTCATCTCAGAATTTGCTGAAAATTTTGGCCAGGATCACCAAGTTTGTTTTTATTTTTGTTTTCTTTTTTTAGCTTTAAAATTTCATTAAGCATGGAAACCTTTGGAAACAAATGGAAGAAAATCAAATTAATTACATTTTTGAGGGCAATCACATTTAGTTTTAACACCAGAAAATGGCATGGAGTTCTTCAAAACTAATCATTTGAAAATCCCTAAATATCTTGTTGCTTTTCTCTCAATGCAATGAATGCTATAAATGATAATAACATAAAAATTTGACTAATCAAAAACAATGGAGAGTAGGAATAAAGGAAAAAATAGCAAGATAGATGATAGAATTATTTAACTATTACATTAAATGTAAACAGATTAATCACTTGAACCAAATGACAAAGTTTGCAAGTCTGAATTAAAAAAAAAAAAAAATGAACCAGACCCCACTACATCCTAATTTCATACATAATTCTGAAGTATTGAATGTTTTCCCCTGATCTCATGTTATTTGTTCCCATATCTAGTCAGCATAGGGCAATGAAAACTAATTAAAGTTGTAAGGGAAGAGTAAAACTCTCATTATACAGCTTTTAAGATTGTATGGGAAATTTTATCCATGTAAAATAAATTATAATTAATGAATAAATTTGGCAAGGTTGTTAGATTACAGCATTAATATACAATAAATTGTGCAGTTGAGATTCATACACCTTATTACATGGATACACATATATGTTGTTTTTCAAAAGAAACTTTAAAACTGTTTTTTGGCATATGAAAAGATGCTCAAGTTTAGTTATAAGACTAAGATGCCATTTCTTACCTATAAGGTAGAAATAATTAAATAATTTAGCAACACAGTGAAGTGGGGAAATAGGGATTTTCATATATTAGTGAGGTTTTGGAATGATTAAACAGTAATAGAATAAAATTAGGGAAAAATCTAAGAAAACACTTATCTTTTTCACTGTGTATACTCCCTTCTAGGAATTTATCCTAAATACACAACTCCATGAATCTGACACAGGATCGCACTAGTTTATTATTGCACTATTATTTATAACAACAAATATTAGGAATAACCTAAATGTTGATTCACAGGAAACTTGTTGAGTAGATGAAGGTCCATCCATTTTTTAGGGTTTTATGTAACTGGAAAAAAAATTTCTATAAACTAATATGGAGTTATTTCTATGATACATTATTAAGCGACACAAGCAAGAAGAAAATATATTTATATGTTAATTTTATATAGAAATACAGGAAAATACACAGGGGCACCATATTTTTTTTCAAAAGAAAAACAGAATAGTAAATTATAAACTAATGAAAATGTTCATTTATGAAGCTATGTGAACAAGGTGGAAGGAATAGATATGAGAATAAAACTTTGTAGAATGTGTATTTGTATAGTTTTGACTGTTGAACTTATTTGACAGAGAGAAACACAGTGAGAGAGGGAACACAAGCAGGGGGAGTGAGAGAGGGAGAAGCAGGCTTCCCGCCCAGCAGGCAGCCCAATGTGGGACTCTATGCGGGGCTCCATGTGGGGCTTGATCTGAGGACTCGATCCCGGGACTCTGGGATCATGACCTGAGCTGAAGGCAAACGCTTAAGGACTGAGCCATTCAGATGCCCCAGTGTTTTACATTTTAAAAAAAGGTTTTCACTCTCAAAAAAAAAAAAAAATCAGTGTATTTCCTTACTAGATTTACCTTACAAAATAGACAAAGAATCATGATATCAACACCATTACCAAAGCAAATTTATTCCGTAGATTTGAAGATTTCTTTTGCAGGTGTTTTTGTTCCTGGAATACATTCTACTGAGTGCTAAAATCTCAATATAAGAAAAGGGACATCAAGTGATGGAAAGGAAGTAGGTGGAGAAGAACCATGTATCATTGGATTTAAAATAGAGGTAAGATTTTATAATTAAAATAAGCAAAGATTATGTATTCTCCACTTTCTGTTTTAAATCTGTAGCAAGGAGTATACTTAACACTCAGATCCTGATGTCTAAATAATTTTTTCACAAAATCAGTAATATTGAAGGGATAGAAGATACCAATATGAGTCAGTGGAATTAAAAATTGAGCCTAGAATGTTTTGTTATATTAGAATTCAAGGGAATAGTAAATTAATAGAGAAGACAGAAAGGACAAAAGCACCAACTTGAAGAGGTTTCCAATAGTAATTTTGGCATATTTTAAGTGTCAAAAATATATTGCAAGTAAGGTATCATTTCATATTGAATAAATAAAAATCCATGAGTCCTTTTAATATATGTATTTAATATATATTTGATATACTGCATATTGATCATGATTAATCATAATTATAAATTATAATTATAAATGCTTATATAATATAAAATTAATAGTTATTCTAATAATCAATATTGTATTAATACATAATATATTAATATATATTTAAGAAAGACAAGCATGTAAGAAGGAATGCACCTCTCTTTACAGAGGCATGCTAGAGCATACATGTAGAAAGAATAATAGAATTAGAAAATTTCATTTTGTGTTCCCTAATGTAATAATTCATTAAAGCCAAGATTGCCACTGGGGCATGCTAAAATCATTATGTAAAAATGTGGTGAGGCATTGCACTCACATAGCTTTAAGATACCATTCTACACTTTACTTACCAATAGCAAAAAATATATATACCTTTAGAACAAACAAAATTTCATCTTATTCAAGTAATGCAAACCCACCAATCATAGAACAAACAGACATGATAAGCCCTTTAGTATGATGAAATGGGAACTATGTATCATTGCCTGTATATATTTATCAGAATATTTAATATGTACAAAAAGAAACCATCATACAAACCCGAACTATAAGACAAGGAAGTATACATGTATATGTGCATGCATGTATATATGTATGTGTGTGTATGTATCTGTATACCTATCCACATAAATAAACATAGATACATAAATTATAAAGTGACACAGCAAGTGTAACAAGATGCTAATAACCAGTGTATATAAATCACAGGGTGACAAGCTTTTTCTCTAAAGGTCCAGATAGTAAATATTTTAGGCTTTGTGCCCAGATGGGCTCTTCTACAACTTCTCAACACTGTAGCTGTAAGTGCAGATGCCATACATGATACATACATGAATATGCATAGTTGTTTCCAGTACAACTTTATTTTCAAAAAGAGTTAACAACTTGAGATTGTCTCTGAAATTGCAGACCCCTGTTTTTATATAGGTATTCATCTTTTCTGTAAGTTTAAAAATAATGAAAATTTTTATAGAAAAAAAGCTATTCTCTTGAAACAAAAATTAATGATATGATGTTAATTGTTATAAAAGTAGAAATGCCAACTGTATTTAATAAAAAGTCGAGATTTTAATTGCTGTGCTGCCGTTGCCCTTCTCAGAAAGATAAAAAGGGAAAGGTGAGTGACTATTAAGATTCAGATCATCAGAAACAAATAAAAACATCATTATTCAGGAAGAACAATGATTTCTAAATATTAAACTATGCATTCCCTGATCTTGTTTTTATTTTATTTGCTTATAAACTTAAAATCACAAGCAATGAATGGTAAGAGAAGCCTTTCCAGAGCAGCATAATTATTTGAATATCATGCTTGGACATTTACTATTTTAGCCACTAAATTTTATAAAATATGTATGGTTCAGAAAAATAAATGTTGTTACTTATACTGTTGTGTGAACTTACTAACCTTGTGATACTTGGCATACCACAATTCAGGCTATATAGGCATTAGTTTTCTCTCTCAAGGCTTGCTTGAAGGTAAGTTGCCTCAATTCAACTGAAGGACATCTTGGTTGCTTCAAAGTTGCTCTGCTTAGGAATAAAGCTTCTGCACTCATCTGCATACAGATGTGCATAAATCTTTGTGTGCATAAATCTTTCAATCATTTGGATAAAGAGCAAGAATTACAATTGCTGTGCTGTGTGGTAGGAAAATGTTTAGTTTTGTGAGAAACTGCAAACTGTCTTTCAAAGTGGCTGCACCATTTTGTGTTCCCACCAGCAATGAAAGAGTGCCCCTGTGCTTTATATCCTAGCCAGACCTTTGTGTATTCAGTGCTTTGGATTTTTCTATTCTAATAGCTGTATAGTGGTATCTCATTTTTGCTTTAATTTACCATGTTTTTATATGCTTATTTACCATCTTTTTATCTTTTTAGATAAGGTATCTGTTCAGGTATTTTGTCCATTTTTAATTGTTTTTTTTTCTCTATTATTGAATTTTAAGAGTTTTTTATGTATTTTAGGTAATAGTCCTTTATCAAATATATTTTTGCAAATATTTTCTCCCGGTCTGTGACTTGTCTTATTCTATTGACAGTATCTATTGTATTTTTCCCCACAATTATAGTTGTCTTATTGCTTCTGGTATATGAATTAGAGATCCTGAGAGATTTTTTCTAGATTATTTCTAAGCTGCCTTCCAACTCTTAACACCTTGAGAATTGTTTCTTATTTTTTTGAGCGACATTTTGAGATTACAGTTTAAAATGAGGCAGATCATGGACCTATACAATCATTTAATAACCTATTGAGTTTTTTTAAGATTGTGTTTTGTAGTGTGAAAACCATACATCTCCTTCATGTATTAATACTTTACTAGATCCTAGCATGTAATAGGGTACAAAAGTTGGTTAACAAGAACAGTCTCCACTAAAAAAATGTCTCTATTTTGAGAGTTTGTTTTTCAGGTTTTCATTGTTCAAATGTTCAAGAATATGATGAATAAAATCAGACCGTCCTGTTGAATTTCTTGAATGTTTTTCTCAGTGGGAATTATTGCAATGTAAGAAAAGGGACATCAAATTATGGACTGGAAGTAGATAAGGAAGAACTACAGAATGGAGCTTACAAAATGACTTGTGAAATAGTGGTTAGTAGAAGGATTATTGTCAATGACTTTCTAAGTAAGATCTCTATCAACACTTTTTTATAGGTCCCTTCTCAACACGTGATTAAGGACCACATACATAAACACATCAATTTTGTATTATTTGCATAAATTAGCGTTAGCCTTTTCACTGGCAATTTTTCTATTATTTTCCTGCCAATACAAATACCAAAGGCTATTAAAGTAAGAAGAAGCTAAAGGAAAGGTAGATTGCATGTTGTTACCAATCGAAGCACAATGACTGAGCTGAAGATATTTCTGTCTTCTAAGATTAGAGTTGTTCCACTAAATAAACACAGAAAGAATGGTCTGTTCACCAGACTCGCTTTAGTTAAGACTTTTGAACATTTACACAGTGGCTTAGGTAAATTTCAGCATTGTCACCCATTCTCAAGTTTTTTAAACTCTACAGTTTTTCAGATCTTATGGAGTATTTTTATTAACTCCTTCAAACATACTCTTTTTATGTAAGACAGAAGTCATGTTCGAATTGCCAAGGATAAAAATATGATTTCTTTGATGAAGACATGTTTGGAGGTATTTAAGCTATATATTATGCAAAAAGAAGAAATAACGGCTAGAGTTCTAAAATTAATGGGGCCCAAAGTAAAATAGAAAGCATTAGAGGTTGTTTGGGTTTGGGTTTTTTTTTTTTTTTTTTGATATGTGTATGACAGAAAAATTATCTGCTAATATCAAACTTTTTAGAAATATCATTTTCATTACTTATCACATTGTATACTAATAATGTAAGGCTGTAACAAATTACCACAAAGCAAATGGTTTTAAAAGCCCCAAATCAAGGGGTCAGCAGTGCCATGTTTTCTCTGAAGGCTCTAGGGCAGGATCTGTTTGTGCCTTTTTCTCAGCTGCTGGTGTGGTCCACAATCCTGTTTATAGACACATCATTCAAACCTCTTCCATCATCTTCACACAGCATTCTTCCTGTGTTTTTGTCTCTGTTTTTCTCTTCTTATAAGGATACCAAGCATATTGAATTAAGGCCCACCATAATGCAGTATGACCTTATTTTAACATAATAACGCCTGCAAAGATCCTATTTTCCAAGTAAGTTCACATTCTAAAATTCCAGGGAAGACATGAATTTGAGGGCAAAATGGTTTAATCCAGTATAAAATATAATATGTTAACTTTGGACACAAATCAATCTGAATTGAGTTCTGACTCTACTTAGTAGCTAGGTAACTCAACACAAGTTATTTAATCTTTCTAATTACATATTGGCCTCTTTATATATAAAAGAAAGGTAATACCTATTTTGCTAAGTTGTTGGAAAGTTGAGAAATAATATTTGTAAATTGCCATCTAATTACCTAACACCTAGAAGGTCCTAAAAAATCAACTATCGTTATTTTACCATTATTATTATTGTATAGAATCACAGCAGCTGGTTTCTATTATACATATTTATTTTTTAGGGTAAAATTCCAGAAAGGAAATAAAAATATTTGTCAAAACTTATGAAAATTTTCATGAAAGTGTCACGCTATTGCTTTTATGTTAAAGTATAATTTTGCTTTAGCATTGTGAACAGCATACTTCTGAGTTCAGCTAACTTTTTAGGATTTAGATGGCACAAGATTAATCTTGATGATAATACGCTACATAGTGCTTTATGCCACTTCCAAAGAGCTACTCTACCACCCCTTTTTTTTTCATTTTATAATATAATTTATTTTTACTTCTGTGATCAATCATTACTTATCTACCATATGTGAGGTAATATAAAGAACATACAAATATATGATCATACAAGGAGTTTATGGTTTACTTGAAAGAGAAGACTAGTATAAAATATTAAGCATACTTGGCAAAATAATTATAATTTTAATAAGAAATCTACTTTTTTAACAATTAAGAAAATAGGGCACCTGGGTTGCTCAGAGGTTTAAGCCTCATGATCTCATTTAAGTCATGATCTCAGGGTCCTGGGATCGAGTCCCACATCGGACTCTCTGCTTGGCAGGGAGCCTGTTCCCTCCTCTCTCTCTGCCTGCCTCTCTGCCTACTTGTGACCTCTCTCTCTGTCAATAAATAAATAAATCTTAAAAAAAAAACAATTAAAAAAACTTATTGAGCTGGGTAGTATATTGGGTCCTGTGTACTCAAAGATGATTAAAATACTTCTTCAATATGCTTCAGACCAGTGAGAGACACAAAAAAGCCAGTGTTCATTCTATATAATGTTGTAAGTTTAATGATAAACTTCTGAGAGAATGTTTTTAGTAGAAAGGAACAACTTAGATCAAAACAAGAGGGTGCAAAGATTTCTGGGAAAAGGTGACATTGAACCAATTAATGAATGACTAGTAGTATCTAGCCCATTAGTGAAAGAACAGAACACAGGATAAGAAGTTTGGAGGAAGAGAAAATGAACAGGGGCACAAAATTTGTAAGCATTTTAAGTCATTCATAGCTTGGACTGTTAAGATTAAGAGGCAGTGTTGATAAAGGTCATGCAAGAATCTTGGGCAAGGCCAGATTTTTTATTTTTTAAAGATTTTATTTATTTGACAGAAAGAAACACAGCGAGAGAGGGAACACAAGCAGAGGGACTGAGAGAGAGAGAAGCAGGCTTCCCGCCGAGCAGGGAGCCCGATGTGGGACTCGATCCCGGGTCTCCAGGACCATGACCTGAGCCAAAGGCAGAGGCTTAACCACTGAGCCACCCAGGTTCCCCAAGGCCAGATTGTTTTAATAAAGATTTTATTTATTTGAGAGAGAGGGAACAGCAGAGGAAGAACAGAGGGAGACGGGGAAGCAGACACCCCTGCTGAACCCAACGTGGGGCTCTATTCCAGGATCTACACCAAAGGCAGGCGGTTAACTGACTGAGCACAGAGGCGCCCAAAGCAGGGCCGGACCTTGAAGTATTTTTAGTGTATTAGGATTTGATTCTATATTATCTGTATTGACAAACAGAATGGTAAGAGTTCTAAGAGAATTTCTTAAGGGCTGGAGAACTGAGGAAATTAACTAGCTCGTTTACTTCACCTAAATACTAAGTATTTGTATATGTATTATTCCATGGAATCCACATAGCAAATCTCCTCAAAGTGGATATTAACTCTATTCTGAAGAGAAGAAAACCAGGTCAAAGACATTAAAGCATTTGCCCAGGTCACACCATAGGTAAATGAAAATGTGTGATTTGTTTAAATGACGACAATGTGAGAAGGATATGTGTTTATCATGGGTGAATATGAAGTCTTGGAAGGAATCATTAGAATGAAATAAATATGATACATTGGTAGGATCCATGAAATAAGTGACCAAAATACTGAAATAAGTCTGGACATATAGAGAACAATCGGATTATGAAGGCATAAAACCATCAACACAGGCACAGGTATGAAAAAGGTGATAATAATTGAGAATCATGATGATTTCTTAGGAAAATAGTGATATTATTAAAATAGATTTTATATCATTTCTATTTGACTGAGATAAATCAATATGAGAGTTTAGCAAAGGAGTCATCACTGTACCAGTTGAGGTACAAAGTGGTGACCCCAGATCTGGGGTCAGGTTAGGAGTGGTAGAGGTGGGGGGTTTGTTGGAAATGGGCCTAAAATGATGGGATTTGTTAAAAAAAAATAAAGAAATCCTAAAAATGAAAAAAATCATCTAATTTTAAAATTAGTTGGCCACAGGAACATGAAGAAAGATTAAAATACTCCAAGCCATGTAGGACTAAGTTGAGGGGTATAAGTGAAAAGATAGGAATTTTGCTAAAGCAATCTGAGTTAGGTTTACCAGTTGTACAGTGGGATGATACATCCATTCAATTTTAGATACAGTGTGAGATGACAGCAGAAGATCTAAATAGCATATCCAGTACTCTCTACCTACTGCACATGAATCAAAGGATATCATTAATGTGTAGTGAGAGGAAAAAAGACTCCTGTGATCATGTGTCCTTTTTTCTTAGGTCATTTTTCCAAGGGCTGGAGATGTTAACTTATAGAAACTGTATACGGGTGGTCTGACCTGTCAGAAGGAGTATGATTTATTTGTTTTAAGGATTAGTTAAAAGAATGGATGTATTTAAAATAAATAAAGATTTCTTCCTGGGTCTTGTGTTGCAGAAATACCACAGTTAGCTAATTCTGAAGTCCTTTTTTGGAGATAAATATGAGAATAGATTACCTATCTGGGGACTTCAGAGAATGATTCCAAAGTAACACTAATACATATAAATATTAAATGTCTTAAAGTAATATAATTAATATCAGCCACAGCTACTTTGTATTATACCATTTTTCTTGTTATCATATTCCTAACTTTTAATTGTTTTATTAAAATCCAGATTACGTGTTGACAGGGGACATTTTATGTAGGGAGTGCAGGTGCAGGGAGAAGATGGAAAATTTTGTACCTTTAGCTCAATTTTAATGTGAACATAAAACTCTAAAAAGCTCTTTAAAAAAGGTCTTTCTAAACAAATAAATTGTGATACTTAAAACTGACCCTATAATTACTCTTTTAGGTTTTAAGTAAACTGTACAGAGGAATGGGTAAGATATTGCCAATGATTCAACCTCATATAACTCCCTGACAAATGGTTTAAGCCAACTCCCCAAAAAAGATAATCATCATGATCGCTAAATATGTGAAATAGGAAACCTTAACTTATTCCCGGGAGCATGGAAGGAACAATTATATGTATATGGAAATTGCAAATTGCATATTTGGAAAAATGAAAAAATATTGATGCCAGTAATTGAAATGCAGCCTGTATTAATTTTTTTTCATTGTTACTTAAATTTTTTTTTCTAGTGTTACAAGATTCATTTCCCTTTCCCCACACCCAGTGCTCCATGCTTTAGGTGACCCCAGTACCCACTACGAGGCTCTCTCATCCCTCCATCCCCCTCCCTCCAAGTCCCTCAGTTTGTTTCTGTGTCCAAAGTCTCTGTTGTTTCGTTTCCCTCCCTGGATTACCCTATTTCCCATTTACTTTCCTTCTACTACTGTCCTCCAGGTTACCCCTCATGCACCGCGAAACCATGCGATACTTGACTTTCTCTTCTTGGCTTATTTCACTCAGCATAATCTCTTCCAGTCCAGTCCATGTTGCTACAAAAGTTGGATATTCATCCTTTCTGATGGAGGCATAGTATTCCATTGTATATAGGTACCACATCTTCTTTATCCATTTATCTGTTGATGGGCACCTTGGCTCTTTCCACAGTTTGGCGATTGTGGCCATTGGGATACATATGGCCCTTCTTTTCACTACATCCGTATCTTTGGGGTAAATGCCCAGTAGTGCAATTGCAGGGTCATAGGGTAACTCTATTTTCAATGTTTTAAGGAATCTCCACACTGTTTTCCAAAGCGGCTGCACCAGTTTACATTCCCACCAACAGTGTAAGAGGGTTCCCCTTTCTCTGCAGCCTCTCCAACACTTGTTGTTTCCTGTCTTGTTAATTTTGGTCATTCTGACTGCTGTAAGGTGGTATCTCAGTGTGGTTTGATTTGAATTTCCCTGATAGCTAGTGATGCTGAACATTTTTTCATGTATCTGTTAGCCATTTGTATATCTTCTATGGAGAAGTGCCTCTTCATGTCTCTTGCCCATTTTTTGATGTGTTCATCTTCTTTTTGGGTGTTGAGTTTGAGTAGTTCTTTATAGATCTTGGATACCAGCCCTTTGTCTGTAGTGTCATTTGTGAATATCTTCTCCCATTTTGTGGGTTGTCTCTTTGTTTTGTTGACTGTTTCCTTTACTGTACAGAAGCTTTTTATTTTAATTAAGTCCCAGAAGTTCATTTTCGCTTTTGTCTCCTTTGCCTTTGGAGATGTGTCTTGAAAGAAGTTGCTGTGGCCAATGTCAAAGAAGTTACTGCCTATGTTCTCTTCCAGGATTTTGATGGATTTCTGCCTCACATTGAGGTCTTTCATCCATTCGAGTTTGCCTTTGTGTGTGGTGTAAGAGAATGGTCTAGTTTCATTCTTCTATACATAGCTGTCTAATTTTCCCAGCACCAATTATTGAAGAGACTGTCTTTTTTTCATTGGATATTTTTTCCTGCTTTGTCAAAGATGATTTGCCCATAGATTTGTGGGTCAATGTCTGGACTCTCCACTCTATTCCATTGGTCTATTCCTCTGTTTTTGTGCCAGTACCATGCTGTCTTGGTGATCACAGCTTTGTAATAAAGCCTGAAGTCAGGTAATGAGATGCCCCCAGCTTTGCTTTTCTTCTTCAGTAATTCCATAGCGATTCAGGGTCTTTTTTGGTTCCATATAAATTTTAGGATTGTTTGTTCCAACGTTTTGAAGAATGTTAGTGGAATTTTGATCGGAATGGCATTGAAAGTATAGATTGCTCTGGGAAGTATAGACATTTTGACAATGTTTATTCTTCTGATCCATGAGCATGGAATGCTCTTCCATCTTTTTGTGTCTTCTTCAATTTCTTTCATGAGTGTTCTGTAGTTCCTCAAGTACAGATCCTTAACTTCTTTGGTTAGGTTTATTCCTAAGTATCTTATAGTTTTTGGTGCTATAGTAAACGGAATCAATTCTCTGATTTCCCTTTCTATTTTTTCATTGTTAGTGTATAAGAATGCAACTGATTTCTGTGCATTGATTTTGTATCCTGCCACATTACTGAATTGTTGTATGAGTTCTAGTAGTTTGGGGGTAGAGTCTTTTGGGTTTTCCACCTAGAGTATCATGTCGTCTGCAAAGAGCGAGAGTTTGACTTCCTCTTTGCCAAGCTGGATACCTTTTATTTCTTTCTGTTGCCTGATTGCTGTTGCTAGGACTTCTAACACTATGTTGAACAAGTAGTGGTGAGAGTGGGCATCCTTGTCTTGTTCCTGATCTCAGAGGAAAGGCTGTCAGTTTTTCCCCATTGAGAATGATATTCATTGTGGGTTTTTCATAGATAGATTTTGTGACGTTGAGAAATGTTCCCTTCTATCCCTATACTTTGAAGAGTTTTGATCAGGAATGGATGTTGTATTTTGTCAAATGCCTTTTCTGCATCAATTGAGAGTACCATGTGGTTTTTCTCTCTTCTCTTATTGATTTGTTCTATCACGTTGATTGTTTTCGGAGTGTTGAACCACCCTTGCATCCTTGGGATAAAACTCACCTGGTCATGGTGGATAATCTTTTTAATGTATGGTTGGATCCTGTTAGCAAGGATCTTGTTGAGAATCTTGGCATCCATATTCATCAGCGATATTGGTCTGAAGTTCTCCTTTTTGATGGGGTCTTTGTCTGGTTTGGGGATTAGAGTGATGCTGGCTTCATAGAAAGAGTCTGGAAGTTTTCCTCCCGTTTCTATTTTTTGAAAGAGCTTCAGGAGAATAGGTGTTATTTCTTCTTTGAATGTTTGATAGAATTCCCCAGGGAATCCGTCTGGGCCTGGACTCTTGTTTTTGGGGAGGTTTTTGATCACTGCTTCAATCTCATTACTAGATATAGGTCTATTCAGATTGTCAGTGTCTTCCTGTCTCAGTTTTGGTAGTTTATATGTTTCTAGGAATGTATCCATCATTTCTAGGTTGTTAAACTCATTGGCATATAATTGTTGATAGTAATTTTTGATGATTGTTTCTATTTCCTTGGTGTTAGTTGTGATCTCTCCCCTTTCATTCGTGATTTTGTTAATTTGGGTTTTCTCCCTTTTCTTTTGGATTAGTTTGGCCAATGGTTTATCGATCTTATTGATTATTTCAAAGAACCAGCTTCTAGTTTCATTGATGCATTCTACTGTATCTCTAGTTTCTGATTCATTCATCTCTGCTCTAATCCTTATTATTTCCCGCCTTGTGTGGGGGGTTGGTTTAATTTTTTGTTGATTTTCCAGTTATTTAAGGTGTAATGAGAGTTGGTATATTTGGGATTTTTCAATTTTTTTGAGTGAGGCTTGGATGGCTATGAATTTCCCCCTTAGGACTGCCTTTGCTGTATCCCATAGGTTTTGGATCGATGTATCTTCATTCTCACTGGTTTCCATGAAGTGTTTCAGTTCTTCTTTGATTTCTTGGTTGATCCACATATTCTTGAGCAGTATTGTCTTTAGCTTCCAAGTGTTTGATTTTCTCCTGAACTTTTTATGGTGGTTGAGTTCCAGTTTCATGGCATTATGGTCAGAGGATATGCAGGGAATAATTTCAGTCTTCTGGTATCGGTTGAGCCCTGATTTATGACCTAGTATATGGTCTATTCTGGAGAAAGTTCCATGCGCACTTGAGAAGAATGAGTATTCTGCTGTTTTAGGGTGAAATGTTCTGAATATATCTATGAGGTCCATCTGGTCCAATGTGTCATTCAAGGCTCTTGATTCTTTGTTGATTTTCTGTTTAGATGATCTGTCCATTGCTGAAAGTGGTGGGATCTTGACACACCACTCTCAGCATTGTATTAATTTTTTAAAGATTTTATTTATTTATTTGACAGAGAAAGAGATCACAAGTAGGCAGAGAGGCAGGCAGAGAGAGGGGAGGAAGCAGGCTCCTGGCTGAGCAGAAAGCCCGATGCGGGCCTCAATCCCAGGACCCTGAGATCATGACCTGAGCCGAAGGCAGATGATTTAACCCACTGAGCCACCCAGGCGCACACCGCCTGTATTATTATACAGGCCAGAAAGTATCTAGATAGTAATAATTTAATATGCAGCTGTAAGGTTGTAGTGGTGCAGACACTTTAAACAATTTTACATAAGAAGTTTTGGACACTTTTTATCACTTGTTTTACAAAGGAGGAGATGGGTAAATTTCTCTTAAGGTGAAAACAGAAATTTTTGAAAAGTCCTAGAGAAGTTATTGTATTAAATTTGACACATCCCACATTTTCCATTTAAATGCATACTTCTGTAAATAGGACATTCAGCTGATGAGGAAAATTATCATCTTGTCCCATGAAAGCTTTAAGTTTTAATTGTGAGAAACAAACATCTCACTCCTTTAACACTGTTAAGAGGTGAGGTTAAGAGTTAAATTGGTTAATTAATTGAAAGGCTAAAAATGAATTTTATCTACCACTTTAATGCAAACTTTGATGGCCCAAATAGTTCAATTTTGCTTTTTAACCACATTTCTAGAAACAGAAACAGATGCTCCAGGCTAAAGATGGCTCACAAAGGATTCTAATGAAATGAAAAAGTATGAATATAAATTGCACTGTATCTCTGATGCTTTAAGAGGGAATTTTCTCAGAGATTATGTTTAGAGACATATTGTTCTTATGATGAGCATAAATGCGCACACTTAATTTCACTTATTGCAAATGATATTTCCACTTTTTCTGTCTCTTAAGGGATACTTATATAGTATATCTAGTAGATTTTTGGCAATAAGTAATCTTTCTTTTTGAAAAAACAATTTAATACATTATCTTCTCTTTTTTTTCTTTCTTTTTTTACTTGATAGGTGAGGTAAAAGTGATTTTTAGCTATCAGGTAGAATAAAACACCCTTAAGTCTCTCAAAATGTAGTCACATGGGTGTCTGGGTGGCTCAGTGGGTTAAATCATCTGCCTTCAGCTCAGGTTATGATCTCAGGGTCCTGGGATCGAGGCCCACATCGGGCTCTCTGCTCAGCAGGGAGCCTGCTTCCTCCTCTCTCTCTGCCTGCCTCTCTGCCTACCTGTGATCGCTCTCTCTGTCAAATAAATAAATAAAATCTTTAAAAAAAATGTAGTCACATGACTCCTGGTTCCTATATAAGATAATGTAGAAGCAGTTCAATTTGATAGAATTATGATACTCTTGGAGTGGCTGCTTACAGTTTTGTGCTCTACAACTGAACTTAACTAGTAGTTAAGATATAAAGCATGTAAGTATGAACTTGAACTATGAACCCTGCAATTCTCTTTCCTCACTTTCAAAAGAAATTCCTTTTTAGAAGGTGGAGTTATATTAAATATGTTAAAATCTCCAAATATTTTGTAATAAAGAGACTGAGAATATTAATGTAGAAGGAAATATCTAAGTTATCAATTCAATGTAGATTTATACTTACTATGAAGAGTAAAATATTTCTATGCAAATTTTAAAAAATTGCATTTCTCTGGGTGTGGTCTAACCTACTATAATTGAGATGCCTGAATTGAAGTTTATTTTTTCCTTATGTATTCATGCACAGATGAACAGATTATCAGGCTAATTGGGTATATAATCCTTGACTTTTGACTTTCATTTATGCATTTATGGCTGGTGGTTGGTCCAGTTTCTACCATTTCTCAGCCAGTAGGAAGGAAAAAGGGAGCAGGAAAGTCATTATCTTATGGTGTTAAGGTCAAGAGCTAGTAGGAATAATCATTCCCAGGGTATAGATATATAGCTAACCTCACTATAAGGGAGGTTTGGTGTGGGTCCAGGTTCTAAATCAGCCCCCAATGACTGTTACTGGGAATCATCATAAAATAATATATAACCAAAATACACTTGCTTTAGATGAAAAGAAAAAAAAAGATGCACTTTAGATTTAAAGCTCTTAACCATATAAACTGTTACCACACTTGAGAAAGTTCTGTTGAATTTTGAATAGTAATGTGTGGCCCAAATAGCCTTTTACATTCTTTCAGAATATTTACTGAATTTTGAAATATCTACATTCAAACAGGGAGTATCCCAGGGGGGAGAAAGAAAAAAAAAATTCTAAAATGATAAGATTGGGGCATAGGGTATGAAGTATTCTTCTTGAATATTTTAATACCAGCTTATATTTATTGAGTACATGCACTGCTGTTTGTAATGTACTAAGCACTTTCCACACAGTAACTGACTTAATCCTCACAAGGACCCTTTGAAGTGATATTATTGTTATCATATTGGAGAGAGATTTTGAGAGCTAGTGGGGTAAAATAGTTTCATATGAAATACTTAAAAAGTGAAGTTAATGAAGCATATAGAAATTAAATATACTAATTTTGAGGGAGCATTAAAGAAAGAAAAAATGTGAGAAGGGGAAATAAGACAAAAGATTCTAGTTTAGTATAGAAGCATAGGCAAAAAACCGAGACAGAAAATAGCATATAGCAGAGTTTGGGCCATCACCCTGAGCAGAGAAAGTGTGATTCTTATGCCGTGAAAATAGGTAGCTAGGGAAAGACCATGATGGAGTCAGAGTTACTGTCCTTCAAGAAGGTAAATTTCAAGATCAAGCCACAGTTTTTCTGTTAAATTAAAACTTAAATATTTCCAGGAAACCTTGACCAAACAGTGGCAAGACCTCATAATCTTTCAAAATTCAACTTAGGTTGAATTGTTTTTTTGAATAACTGAATTCTTCCTGAGAATGCTTCCCTGATCAACTTTCTCACTTCCAGTAATGGAAGACTTCATCATTGCTTCTTTCTTACCTCTATAAATTCAATATATTCCTTTTCTTTCACTTACTACACTGTCTTCAGTGTTCATGTCTTCTAAATATGTGCTGCCAGGGAACCTGGGTGACTCAGTCGGTTAGGTGTCTGACTCTTGATTTCAGCCAAAGTCATGATCTCATGGTCGTAAGATCAAGCCCCACATCAGACTCCCCACACAGCAGAGAATCCACTTGAGATTCTCTCTCTCCTTCTCCTCTGTTCCTCCCTGAACACTGCACTCACTCTCACTTTCTCTCAAATAAATAAATCTTTGAATTTGTGTTCCTCATGGCTAAAAATGTATTGACCACTCTCAATAAATGTTTATTGAATTGAATTAAATGTGTCCACAGTATATAGAAGGAAGCTTGATTGGGGTTTGCACAAAGGAGGATAGCAAATATTTGAAACACGTGGTGCTATTCCCTTTTGGTCCACGTACTAGGCATAAAATATCAATCATCCTACTTTTTTGATTTAAGGCTAGAGAATTCTTTCTAACACAAGTAGGTTTTGCCTGTCAATAGAAATTGGCATACAATGAGAGCTATTTCACAGGGCAACCGCATAGGTTAGTGCTGTAAAAACTGCTCAGATGAACAGAGTATTACTATTTTCTATCTTTAGCCAAAGGGTCTCAATTCAAGCTAAGGGCAGCAATATACCCTGGAAGAAGGTTTGTAGAAAATAGAATATTGAAGTTTTAAAAAAGACAATAAATTTGGGAAAAAAATGTTTGCTGATACTTCTTGAAAGAATATAGAAGTTTAGATTCAGTTTACATTGACCCTAGTAATATTGAATTTTATTTCTTTCTCTAACATTTAGAAAGTTGTATCTTCTTTTCTTCAAGTCTTTTTCACAACTGTCCTAATCAAGAAATTTATCAGGGTGAGCAGGATGATGACCAATAATCTATACCCCTCAGGGAACCATTTATCCATTTTCAAGTCAGGAACATATATTTGAGTTCTGCCAATATAAACACTTAATAAAGGAATTTTGCTAAAATGCCAAGCAAGACTTACGTGTGGTTTTTTTCCTACCTTCTATGTACAAGATCAATGATGGCAATCAATCAACTACTTGGAAGGATTGATCTTTGCAATTGTGAAATTGAGTAGTAAGGGAAATGAAGTTATAAAAGGTAAAAATGAGGCCTTCCTTAAAGTTTTGGATTGTAGGTCTTAAAACATAGCTTTTACATTGGCAGATAAGTCAACCATTCTTCACTTTCACAACATCGAAGGACTGGATGTGCCTTACTCATGTTGTGTTTAGATAGTCTATCTCTCTGAGTTTCGAGTTAGCATCTCTGTATCACAATTATAGTCATTTTGAGCTTCTCCAACATTGTTTAAGGAGAACCGTATCCTCTAAATGTCTGCTTCTATAAGGACTTTATCATTCTGTTTTGTCACAGATTCATAATGTTTTTAAATCAAAGCAACGTTGTTTTGAAGAGTGATTAGTGCTTCTCTCTCTTCTGGGAAAAAGAGGTCAGTTGGAGATAAGCATCAGAACTGACATTTCGTCACTTTGGTTCTAAATAGTAATTAAATGACCCTCAATGTTCTGGTGTAGGCACTAAGCCGTGGTGATCAGATTTGCCTTTTATCAACTCCCAGGTTGTATTCTCCTCCCACTACCAGCCCAAAACCTGCAAATGGCAACATGTGGATTTTTCCTTTTAAGAGGTGACAACTTTCGTATTACATGCTGGTTTTGACCAAGGTACAAAAATCAGGACAAAAAAAAAAAAATTCTCATTTGTGTGTTCCCAGTTTAAGTTGTGTTCAGCCTTCACCATTTCTTGCATCACTATGTTGTATGTGTTTGAGTAGTAGAATGAGAACCACAGGAAACTGTTAAGTGGCATGCTCTAATAATTACCTGGATTTAGTCAAGAATCTCTTAAGCTTTCATTGAGTTATTAAAAGGATTTGCTTGTATCATCCTCAAGTTATTTATACATTAATTAATGATTTTATAAATAATTAATAGACGGGTTTGGATTTTTTAGAGTTACTAAGTAGTCAGATGTATTAGAAGCTTCCTTGCAGAGTATTACCAAATAGCATCCTTCCCCACAAACACTAAGAGCCTATTCATGGACTCTCTGCTAATATACAATGGTATCTTCCATGTGGAAAACACCCATTGTGTTACGAACATGCCCTCTCAAGACATTATATGCTTTTAACATAATTCTGGTTAAGGGCAAGGAAACAGATTTAAAGAGAATAAGTAACCTGCTCAGGTGCACATAGCTCTCAAGGAGGAGATAATAAGTACAAGCAAGTTGTTTCCACTATTACATGTTCTCTCCTGAGAACTTACAATTTAATG
Source organism: Spilogale gracilis (assembly GCA_004023965.1). Classification (NCBI taxonomy): domain Eukaryota; kingdom Metazoa; phylum Chordata; class Mammalia; order Carnivora; family Mephitidae; genus Spilogale; species Spilogale gracilis. The sequence continues at coordinate 49,430 of PITA01003670.1, read as the reverse complement.
AGGAAGACAAATAGCAAGATTATTCTTCCTAATATCAGAGCATTAGATTCATCATTTGTGATACTAGAATAAATCTATCCCACAGTTTTGTCATGAAGATTAAATAAAAAATGTGTATGAAAAGGATGATTTATATTTGTTATGTATGCATACATAACCAGGCACAGGATTTTAAAATGCCATGTCTAATATACAAGTTCCTGATGTAATTAGGATTCTTCATTATTCTTTCAGAATGATATATTTCCTTCCTCATCATACTTTTAATGAGCAAAGCAATGAATTTTTCTTATTCTTCTCTTTGAGATACCACATAGCAAATGTTAAAAGTTGCTGTCTAATTCTAACTACCCAAAACACATTATACACTACTGAGTGTAGCCATGCAGCCTAGTGTAAAGATGGTAATGCATAAGGTCCTCTGCAAGACTGTGTTACCTGAGGCCAGCAGGTATGCCGTATGCTGCTGGTTGTTTCAGTCCATCACCACAGGGTCTGAAACACTGAACCAGAGCATACCCAATATATCAATATCACTATTTATGTGTATTATATCAATATATCATTATTTTTTATAATGGTTTATATGAACGGAATCAGTTAGACTGTAGTCACTAGTAGTATCAAGGCAGAGGATTTCAGCCAAGGGAACACTAGCCAGTAGTGACAAATTATGGGCTCTATTCTAAATTCTTATCTCAACACAGCCGCTGACTTGCTATGAGATCTTACACAAGTCACTAATGCTTTCTTGAAATCATAGTTTAGTAATCTATAAAATAAACAGAAAATATCTATCTAGCTCATTAAAATAACACAATAAATAATATTGTTCTCATATTTTAGAGCTAGAAAAGACCCAAGAGATTTTTTATTCTTTCCAAATACAACCCCATTTAAAGCTGTCCTCCAAAAATATTTAGTTGATAAAATACAGAAAATTATTAGTTATTTAACCAAAGTTTCTTGCTTCCCACTCCTATCCTGTATTTACTGTATTATCAGAAAAAACCTGCATGTTAAATAATACAAGCTGACATACTTCATATTTGAAACACACTCTAGAATTTATAAAACAATTGCATAATTGTCCATCATCCTACAGAATAAACATCATCATTCTGATGCTTTACAGGAGAGAACATAGACTTATTGAATTTGAAATAACTTAGCCAAGGCCACACAGTTCCTAAGGGGCTGTGCTAGGGCTTGTACTCACTATTCTGTTTCATAGCTGTTAAAGTATTTGCTGAGTACCAGAGATGTATTATGTTCTAATTAAATAAACTAATCCTTATATTGTTTCCCATAAAAGTTAATAGTTACATATCCTTCTTTTTCTTTTATAGATCCCAATTTTTGTTACTGAAAATATAATTTTTTAATTTATAAATTACAAAACTAAGATATTTTTCTCTTGGTTTTTAAATTGAGGCATCCTTAGTAACCATGGGGGGGATTCATACACAGATGAAAGGGCTCCTCCTTAACAGATATATTTTTGCAGAATTCATTCAATGGAATGTAATATTTTCTTTTTTTTTTTTTCTTTAAAGCTTTTATTTATTTGACAGAGAGAAACACAGCCAGAGAGGGAACACAAACAGGGGGAGTGAGAGAGGGAGAAGCAGGCTTCCCGCTGAGCAGGGAGCCTGATGTGGGGCTCGATCCCGGGTCTCCAGGATCATGAGCTGAGCCAAATGCAGTCGCTTAACCAAGTGAGCCACCCAGGCACCCCAGGAATATAATATTTTCTAATACTAGATAGTGACATATTAGCAGGAGATAATACATAAGTATAATAAAGAGAAAATACTTAACTTGCCTTGAGGTTGGTAAAACATATAAAATTCTCATTTGATGAAATTTTAAAAATTGAATAAGACAAGAAGTAGAACGCTTTTAAGGGATTATTTATAAGCAATGAACGAAGTCTAGGAAGTGAAATATCCTGGTAGGTTAGTTTTAGAACAGTTCTGTCTCCTAGTGGCCAAAAAGCCATTGAATAAGCTAAGTGGCTGTTGAGACACTTAGTAAATTTAAGAATATTTGTTACACATGTCAGTGAGGTGACAGTCTGAACAGCTGGGAAACTACACATGGACTTGATTTTTCCAAAATGAACTCTGGCAAGACAGAAATATCCCCTGTAAGTTTCAAGAATGCTTAGGCAGCCTGTATAAGAAAACAGAGGTTTTCATTACATACAGAATTCCAGTATTTAGTAACAGAAAAAGACTATCAACTGACTTTGTCAAAATATAATGCTATCATTACTCAGAAAAAGAAAGTTTACTATGATCATTGAATGTTAGCCTCTAACATAATGAAATCAGTGATTTACATAAATGTCTCTGAGAGATGCAAAACTATGGTAATTTTTGGTTTAACTAGAATTTCAATGGTAATTTGAACTGTTTTACATGGTATTATTACTTGATGATTTTGTTTCAGTGAACGCTACCCTACACAATGTGGGTGGGCCCCACCCAGTGAGTTGAAGGTCTTTAGAGCAGATTGAGGTTTCCTGAAGAAGGAATCCTCTTTAAGTCTGCAATGTAGAAACTCCGCCTGAGTTTTCAGGTTGGTGTTCTGTGGAATTCAGGCTCCCGACAGCAAATCAACTCTTGCTTGTATTTCTCGCCTGATGACCCGACCTACAAATTTAGACTTGTCAGTCCCCACCATCACGTGGCATAAGTCCTTGAAAAAATCTCTCTCTTTCTGCTGTCTTTACGTGTTATAACTCCCCCCGCCCCCCCCCCCCACACACCACCTATTAGTTTCTATTTCTCTGGAGAATTCCTACCAATATACTCTTCTACCATTATTTCCCCAAACCTATGAATTGTTAACTCATTCAACTGTAAACTGCCTAGATCCTTATGGAAGAAGGTGATAATACGTTAATAGGTAATATAAATAGTAATCTGACATGCATAAATATTCTGGACATTAACACTCTATCAGAATTACAAAGGCAAAGATGATATCTTGGTCTCAAATGTTTTTAGCAAATATGGAATTCAAGCTGGAAACCATGAAACGGAGAGCATTTGAGTAGATCAAAAATAAAATAATGTGAAATATGGAGTGTTGCAAGTGAGCAGAAAACATAACATAAGATGGTGTTTGACGCATAATTACCATATTTAGCAAAACGGGAGCAGGCCCCTCCACGTAGTCTGATGGTTTCTTTAAAGGGTGTGTCAGGGGAGATTAAGTATTATTAATAGTAGACATTTCTATTTCTTCGATTAAAAGAATTTTGGATTCACTGCAGCGTGAAAACACCACTTCTGATGGTGCAGGTTGATCACTACCCATGATGCCGCCAAGGGTGCCCAGGGCTGAAATCCACTGTGTGTGTATTCACCATGCTGGCCCTAGAAGCACCAGGAGGGAAGGAGGTGCCTTTCCTCATTCACACAGAGCCATTGAGGCAGTGGCAGGACTGACACAGATTTGTTCTCCAGCTTCTTCTCATTTACTTCAAAAATGGACAGCACCATTCCTATTCTAGTCATTTAACTTCGTACAATATGAGATAAGCCTTACTTCCATGATACGCTGACTATGGCGCCGTGACGTGTAAGCCTAAACAAGCACGTGACCCGTTACTGAAGAAGCAGCCAGAGTGATTAGTCAGTGCCTGAGCCCACTGTGCGGCTATAACAAAACCCCACAAGCTGCGTAGCTAATGAACAACAGGGCGATACTTCTTAGTTGTAGGTACTGGGAAGTCTGAGGTCAGCGTTCCAGCATGGTCAGAGGAGGGCCCTCTTCCCAATCACAAACTCAGGAAGGTTGTGAGCTCAGTCTCTGGGGGCTCTTTTATAAGCACACGGATCCCATTCATACGGGCCCTGCCCTCATGACCTAATACCTCCCAAAGGCCCCACATCTTAATACCATCATATTGGGAATGAGGATTAAATATGACTTTTGATGGCACACACACATGCCACCATAGCAATGGGTGCGTTCTTTCCATGTAAATACTCTGAGGGTTAGGAATACGAGATTTCTTACTTTTTAAGTACCCTTTATCTCCCACTTCCATTCCCTTTTAGAGAAGGAAAAGCTTCAGTTCCATATTTCATATTTATAAACCTAGTGAAGAACAGAAAATTAAATAAATCCCTTTCTTCCTCTGTTCTTTGAAAAACACTTGCCTATGGTTCGAATTATGCTTTCTCAAGGTCATTAAATATGACTAAATTATACTGGCTTCAAACTTTTGAAACAATCTTATAATATTTGACAGTATTTGGGGATTGAAGGTTATATATCTCCAAGTGCGGGTAAATTAGTGAGGGAAATGACATTTGCCAAATGCCTAAAATATCAAGATCAATATATTTTAACCTACAGACAACACACCAAGGTTATGGGCACATTTAACTCACCCAGCCACTCGTGCCAGCTGAAGTTTTTAAAAGCATTCTGCCTAGATTCAATACTTCACCTCCATTTACCTATATATTTTGAGAGCTTATTGTGTGCCAGGCTCTAGAGTAAGACTGACATATTCCTACAATGATCTCTTTGAACAGAAGCAACAAGCAAGACACAACCATGCAGTCCTGACTTGGTAAGCAAAGGCAGGCTAGAAGTTAGATGCTGTTGCCTCTGTCAGGGGACACTGTGGAGCAATGTCACCCCTCAGCCACCCCCCACCCCAGCTATCTGACTCAGGTCAAGGAGAGGCCCAGCACCTTTCAGAGAGAGGTATTATTTATTTATTTATGCATTCAAAATGAATGAACATTTTCATGTTTACATTTTCTACCCTGTAACTACCTGGTGTTTTAAGATGATGCAAATGTAAATTCGATCTCTAGAAGACCCCTCAAAAATGTACTCTCTTATGAAATGAAATTTTATGTTATCCACACTTTCCCTACGACACACTTCTTCAAAGTAATATAATTGATATATATATATATGAAAAGATATGTGTGTTTAATAATTGTATCACTATCATTTTTACTTCTTAGTGACATGAAACATATTGATAAAGGCATTACTTGTGATTTCCTAGAGGGTTAGCTTTTAAGCTTTAGTAATTATGTGAACTTCCAAATTCATATACTTATAAATTAAAATGTAAAGTCATTGTAGAAATAACACTTATGTGTGAGAAAAAGTGGTAAGGCAAACGTAGGCAGAATGACAGTAAAGTCTCAATGAGAGCAAGCAACACAGAAAAAGGTGGTAAAATGAATAGACAGAGTTTTAACAGGCTTCAGGAGACTAAAAATGTTTGAACTCTTAATCTACCAACATTTTTATTCATATCTGATCCTTGTAAAGCAGACAATTCCTTACACACAGACAAGCACACACACAGTATATTATTTATTCTCATGTGTGTGCCAGATGTTAGCTAGAAAATACTCTAATATTTCAATATATATATATAATATATTGTAATTATAACTGTTATACACATATTTGTTGATGTCCTATGAATACATTCTTTTTCCTCATATCCTGCCCTATAGGGGTTATTATTTCTGCATCAAATACTTTCGATGATATCTTCACTGGGCTGATTATTTATTAACCTGCGCCATAACAAAATATCAAGACTGGATGGCCTAAACAATATAAATTTTATTTTCTCACAGTTCTGGAGGCTGGAAGTCCAATATCAATATGTTGGCAGGTTTGCTTTCTTCTGAGATCTTTCTGCGTGGCTTGCAGATGACTGCTTTCTTGCTATGTCATCATATGGTCTTCTTCTTCTGCATGCATGTATCTCTGGAGTCTTTCTGTGTGTCCAATTTCTTCTTATAAGGATATCAGTTCGACTGGTCTAAGGTTACCCTAATAGACTCATTTTAACTTGTTATCTATTTAAAGGCTCTGTCTCCAAATACAATCACATTCTGATACACTGACCATTAAGACATCAATATATACGTTCTCATGGTATACAATCCAGCCCATAACACCACCCTAATTAACTTCATTATCCCTTTTATTATGATCCTATACTATATTCTATATTTTCTGATAATATTGCATAAACAGTTTCTGTTTAGCTCTATGAATTTCTTTGTTTCCTCAACTAAAGTCAAAGGTGAGAACTGCATTTTATCATATTTCCCTGTGCATTATGATTTCAGAGATTGTAAACTGCAATAATATAGTTAATGGAGATCCTGAAAAATCATTAATGGTAAGATATTTGCTTTTAGGGATGTTAAAATGTGAAAAAAAGGTGCATATTTTAATTGGTAAAACCAAACCATATAGCTAACTACTGCTTTATTTATATTAGGGAATTAGGAAATGCTTTTTATCTTAATTAATTAATTTTTAGGAAGTACTTTTTTAAATGCAAGTATTAATTTTCACAACACTATGTACAGCAGAAAATTTGGAATTATACCAATTTTAAATAGTATAAATCCTGTTTCATAAAGATATATATTCATATTCTACAGTTCCTTGAAAAGAACCCAAATATCAAACCCAGGCACTTAGAGTACCTTTTCAATTTGTTTTGTGCAATGACCTGAATTTTTGTGTATTTCCAAAATTTGTATGTTGAAATTCTAAACCCCCCCCCCCAAAGTGATAGTATTAGTAGGTGGAGTTCGTGAGAGGGGATTAGGTCATAAGGGTAGACCCTCATAAGAAGGATTTGTCCTGTTATGACAAAATCCCATAGAATCCCCTAACCCCTTCAGCCTTACAACAGCTCTGCAGCTTGGGAGAGGAGCCTCACTCAAACCTGCCGGCACCCGGATCTCAGACTTCCCAGAACTATAAAAAAAGAAATAAATTTCTGTTGTCTATAAGCTACCCAATCTGTGGTATTTCGTTATAGCAGTCCAAATAAACTATTTTTCAGAGCTAGTAAATAGCAAAACAGAGACCTAAGGACTTCAAATTCTGAGTCTAGGTATTTTGCACTTTATTAAATTTAACTATAATGTATAGTTAATGCTTTACACCTTTCTTTGAATCCATTGGGCAAAAATAGAGAGCTCTATGGCTTCATGATTTTATATATCAGCTGGAGAAATCATGCCCTTGTTTACTCTACCTTTTACACAGAAGAGAATCCTGATATATATATAAAGACTACAGTAGCACTTACACTCTACTTTGGATTATAATTATTCTTAACTAGAAGATAATTAAAGGAGCTCCAGGGGAATTGAGCAGACAGTAAAAGACCTCACTATCAGATAAAATTTTGAGCTGCACTTTGAATGATTCATTTGAGGAATATGTGTACATGTGAGTGTGTGTTTGAGAATAATTGAAAAAGGTTTTCATTTTTGACAATAAAACAAAGAAAAATGTGAAGACTGGTCTGAAACTTGAGGACAGGAAGAATTATTAGTTAAAATAGACTTAATGTGATCACTGTGTTTGAGACTATTATTAAATTCTTTGATTTCACTGAGTTCTATGATTTTCTTATACATTTCTTATACAAAATTTATAAACTTTGTAACTTTCTGCTGCTGATGCATTTGTTTATTAATGCTGGTGCTGGGAAAAATTAATTAGGTAACCACTTGCATTTTTAGTAGATTAAGAAGGTTTCATAGCAGCAGTTAAATACACACATTTACACACACTAGAGCAGTGTATATAACTGGAAAACCAGACTATTTCATAGACCTCAATGACAATGTAATCGTCTGGTATGATTTTTGCACTCCAAGACTTATGATTATGATTACAACTGGTTAACTTGTTGACTCCCTGAGCTTGAAACTAGTAATAAAGTTACCCCTGCTAGATTTCAAATGAAAGAAAGCTGTATCTTACATAAACCTGATCGAACACATTCTATATAGCCATGTATTATAGTTTTATTAAAATGCGCTCTTGGCCCAGTGTTCCTGAAGAGCTGATCAAACCTACATTCCAGTTCTTTCCTAATCAAACGCTTCGACTCTGGGCCACTCTGCACTGAGTCCGAACCACCCAGGTCAGGTACCACACAACCAGAAAAAGCTATGAGGCTCCAGAACCTGCTGAAATCGTCCAAATTAGCCAACCATGAGGGAGTCCTGAGGAACCTGGCCTAGCCCACGCTACTTGCCATACACGCGCTCCGACCAACAGCCGCAGCCCACCGTCACACTGCCCTGGGTGGGCACCTGCGTGGCTTTGCTCAGCAGCCTTCTCTTCTTCAAAGCTGCCACAGTGCTCAGGGTCAACGTGCTGTGTCCTACCATCAAAAAGTCATAAACAGGGGCGCCCGGGTGGCTCAGTTGGTTAAGCGACTGCCTTCGGCTCAGGTCATGATCCTGGAGACCCGGGATGGAGTCCCACATTGGGCTCTCTGCTCGGCGGGAAGCCTGCTTCTCCCTCTCTCACTCCCCCTGCTTGTGTTCCCTCTCTGGCTGTGTTTCTCTGTCAAATAAATAAAATCTTTAAAAAAATTAATAAATAAATAAAAATTAAATCTTATAAATTAAGTCTATCTAGTATTTTCAGCAGTTTAAAAAAGAAAAGAAATTAAGAAAAATATTAAGAATAAAAGGAAAAAAGAAAGAAACAATAAAGACAAGGAGAAAAAATAAAAGAAAAAATAAAAAAGGAAAAAATTTAAAATAAACTATTGAAGAAGACTTTTCATTTATACAAGAATTTGATGTATTTCACTTCAATTATATAAATACTTACTTATTTTTACTAAGTATCGATGATGACCTTGGCACACAATCCCTAATGCAGACTAGACATCAAACAATTTTGTGAGTTAACAAATTCAGTCTGCATTGCTTAGCCTTCTTATAGCGTACAACATTCATATGAATATTGAACTTAAATTGTGAAATGTATCATTTCTGAGCAGAAAAATAAACATACAGTTTCTGTTTTGTGGGAGGGATTTACTTGGTATTTCAATTTTCACTGTTGAGGAAATATATAAGCTAGTATGCAAATATGGGAGAAGCAACCAAAGACAGCTGGAGAAATCATGCCCTTGTTTACGCTCTTTACCTTTTACACATAAGAGAATTCTGATACAATCATTCATTGGAATAGCTTTCCCAGGGGGGAGTTTGTTAACCTGGCATTTCCCAGAATGTAAGTTCACCTCTAAAGTAAGCTCTATAAGGACATCTTTGAGTCATGCCTGATAAACAGTGGGTACCTGTTGGGGTTAATGTAGAGCATGAAATCAGCTATAATACCCTGTAAGGTCCAGTTTTGGAATCCAAGCCGCCATCCTGTTTACTCATAAAAACAGCTCCATAAGAAATGGGCAAAGGGCCCCTGGAAAACAAAGACAAACCAGGTTGGGGGAGATGCCCAATCAGGTAACCTCCTTAACCTCCCATCCTGGGAGGTATGAAAAAGCAAATTAAGAGTGGGCAGCCCGGGGCACCTGGGTGGCTCAGTTGGTTAAGCAACTGCCTTCGGCTCAGGTCATGATCCCGGAGACCCAGGATCGAGTCCCACATCGGGCTCCCTGCTCAGAGGGAAGCCTGCTTCTCCCTCTCTCACTCCCCCTGCTTGTGTTCCCTCTCTGGCTGTGTTTCTCTCTGTCAAATAAATAAAATCTTTAAAAAAAAAAAAAAAAAGAATGGGCAGCCAGTTCCCAGTACTTGGGACCAGGTGGGAACCCCCAATCAATTAATCCCCTTAACCTCTCAGACTCTGACCAATGGAGATCCCTTGGTAAACCACTCTGTGGGGATTAAATGTATTCATCATCACGGCAGAAGGAGAGAATTAACTCAGAGGAGCTACGTGAGTCAGGTAAGCTCAGGGTGTGGTTTTTCTATAAAAGGTGGCCTGTAAGAATAGGCAGGGCTGCTCTCCAGAAGGGACTCTGATCCACCAGGGTCCTCACCAGTCAGAAAAATTCTGATGCTTGACACAAAGTAAAGCTTTGCTTAACCTTGGCCTTTGTAGCAGTCTCGTCTCTTTGACCAGCGGACCGGTCACCTGGCTTACTAGAACGTAACGCAGAGGTGCTGGGGGCGAGGGAAGGTTTGGGAGAAGGATGTAGGTCTTTGGGATGCTGAGGTCGTAGTGACCACTCTGCCTCTGGGATGCAGCAGGAGTTGCCTTCCTTCCACCAAGGTTTCTGAGCCCAAACAACCACCCTGTGACCTAAGAGACTTTTGCATTTTCCCTTAGGCTATGGTTAGAAGAACAGGCAGATATTTCCCGTAAACAGATCCTCCTAGTTTCAGTAAGACCCCTTTTACACATCACCGGCTTGAGAAATAGTGATAAGGATTTGTGGTTGTCCTGAAGGACCAATAAAAGCAGGAGCAAAGAAGAGTAAAGGGTCTTCACTTCTAAGCCTTAACCCCCTTGCCTTCTCCTCTCTTTCACAGCAAAGTTTGGAGTAATCTTTCATCCATCACTCTGGGGATTACTGGCCATTCCTGGCAGGTGCCAGTGAACATACTCTGAATAAATGAATGTATCCTAACAGTTGATAGTGTAAATCTGTTTACGTCATAACATTATGAACTAGAAAGCTTTTAAGGAGACTATAGTATCTTTTTTTTTTTTTTTTACTTAATGTAAAAATTAGGGATTACTGATACTCAGTAGGAAGCAGGCAAAAAGCAATGTAAATAGGGATACCGCCTCCTTGGCTCAGAACCATCGGAAGACACTCGGTACAGAAAACAAAATCAATGTCTTTTCAAAGTCCCTTTCTAAAGCAAATTCGGAATCTGCTGCTGTGAACGGTGGGACCAGCACAGCACTATTGCAGCGTGTTGCGTTTTTGTGAGTAGGTATTTTTGAGACAACACAGCACCATTGTTTCTCTAGTTAGGAAAGAGATTGCTGAGACAACACTTGCTTGAAATGGGCCCGTTTACTGCTTCAGCTGCCTTCCTTATTCTGTTTGCATAGAATCTTCAAGTCATCTTTTGATATTTTTACAGTTGCCTTCCAAACCACTTACGAGAAGACCTTCTAGAACTTTGTGAGGGAAATACCAAGACCCATAAGACACAGTCAAAGCTGCAGGAGCCTCTGTAAGCAACGGCCCCCTTCAGGCTTCACATGCTCCCAGGACCATTTGCAGACGTGTGCTTTTCATCATATGTTCAAAAACATTTTTGAGAGCTCTCTTTCCTTTTTTATGACTGAATTCCCCAGATATAAATGGCAAAGCTTTTAATTCTATACATCTAATAAGCACATGTTAAAGACATGCTTAATAACAACAGGTGATTGCATTAGCCTCTTAACTGGTCTCTTTTCTCTCCCTCTTGGTAAAGTTAAGCTTGCATAGTTTTTCTCATGTTAGACTAATCTTCCTGAATTATTATTTTTATAACTTTTTTCTTACTATATTATATTTTCAGTGACTCCTACTTTCCAAGGATCAAATTGTGAACTCCTTACCTACAGTGTAAAAACCCAGTATATCCTTAATTCCCTAAGGTCTCTATGCAAATAGTGCTACCAAGTCTTAGCTTTGCCCCCTGTACGCTCCTATTCAGCTGACTCCTGCCTGTCTCCAAGATCCCACTCAGCTCGCAGCCCCTGCAAGCAGCCTGTCCACTTCAGCTCCAAGGTCACTCTCTTTTCTGAAATTAAGGCACATTTTTAGAACTGTTACCATGTGCTTAACTATTATTCTATCTTGTTTCCTGGTTTAGTTTATTTCTGGTTCTATGTTTTGTTTCTGTATTATCCCCAATAACTGTACACTCCTTTATATCTACCTGCTGATTATCTTTAATAACCTTCTACCTCACTGATTCTATTACTTCCATTTCAATAATTCCATAGCCTCAAAATGTCCTTAATACAGCTTTTTATTATCCACAATTCCCATATATTAATTTTTTTGGCTCTTTGCTACAGCAATTTCCTTGTGCATATGTTTAAAACTTCTTTAAAATTTTATTTTATTTTATATAAATTCAATCAATTTACAATCTATATAAATTCAATCAATTTACAATTCACAATTTACTAGTTTCAGAGCAGAATTCTTGATTCCTCAGTCATATATAACACCTGGTGCTCATTACATCATGTGCCCGTCTTCATGCCCATCACCCAGTTACCCCATCCCTCTGTCCCACCGCCCCTCCATAGCAACCCTCAGTTTGTTTCCAATGGTCAAGAGTCTCTTATGGTTTGTCTCTCTCTCTCTGATTTCATTTTGTTTTATTTTCCTCTCTCTTCCTCCATTTCCCTCTGTTTTGTTTCTTAAATTCTACATATGAGTGAAATCATTTAATTTTCTTTCTTTGATTGACTTATTTCACTTAGCAAATGCCCTCCAGTTCCATCCACATAGTGTAAATAGTAAGATTTTATCCTTTTTGATGACTGGAGTAATATTTGTGTGTGTGTGTGTGTGTGTGTGTGTGTGTGTGTGTGTGTGTTCTTTATCGATTCATTTGTTTATGGACATCTGGACTCTTTCCCTAAGTTTGGTTACTGTGGACATTGCTGTATACTATAAACATGGGGTTATCTGTACTCCTTCAGATCAAAATGTTCATATCCTTGGGTAACACCCAGTAGTGCAATTGCTGGGCGATAGAGTAGCTCTATTTTCAATTTTTTGAGGAACCTCCATATTGTTTTCCAGAGTGTCTATAGCAGCTTGCATTCCCACCTGCAGTGTAATATGGGTCTCCTTTCTTCACATTCTCACCAACATCTGTCATCTCCTGACTACTTAATTTTAGCCATTCTAACTGATGTGCGGTGGTATCTTATTGTACTTTCGATTTGTATTTCCCTGATGCTGAATAATGAGCATTTTTTCATGTCTCTTGGGCATTTGTATATCTTCTTTGGAGACATGTCTGTTCATGGGTTTGATAAATTATAAATTTTTGATACTAGTCCTTTATCAAATAGAACATTTGCAAATATCTTTTCCCATTTTGTTGGTTGTCTTTGGCAAATATCTTTTCCCATTCTGTTGGTTGTCTTTTTGTTGACTGTTTACTTTGTAAAATCTTTTGTCTTAATGAAGTCCCAATAGCTCATTTTTGCCTTTCTTTCCCTTCTTTCTTCCCTTTCCTTTCCCTTTCTTTCCTTTGCCTTTGGAGACATGTCTAGCCAGAAGGTCCTATGGCTAAGGTACAAGAATTTGCTTCTTGTATTCTCTTCTAGGATTATTTAAATCCTTTTCTGCCACATCTTTATTTAAAATGGTGTTTGAATTCAAATATGTGCCTGCTTCATACCTATTTTCTGCTCCGTAACTATATTCCAGTAAATAAAATATATAGGAAGTAAAAGTATAAAAATTATACTGACCTTAAAATTATGACCTCAAATCTCAAGTGAGCATACATATTGATTAAATCTTATGATGGGCACCAACAATTCTATCTCTGTACCATGTATCTTTTTTCTTCAAAAGGGGGAGTTTACTTTGCCCCGTGTTGCCTTTGGGCTGATTTTATCCTGAATTTAACCAATAGGATATGATGGAGGTGTTCTTTGTCGATTTATGGTCCAGCCTCTGAAAAGCTCCCAAAGATGCTAAGGAAGTATAGCTGAGTATGGAGTTTATACCTTAGTCTGAAGATTAGGGAAGGTTTCTTGGGAAAGAGGATTTCATCTAAGGTCATAATTAACTTGTGAAATAAATTGGGGGTGGGGCAGGGAGGATGGTGATACTGGCAGGAATGAATATGCCCATTTCTACTAAAACACAACACAACAAGACAAAAAAAACACTTTAGTCAACTCCTTACATTAAAAATTTTCTTTCGGATATGGCACTACCATCTTTCCATTTCCTTAGAACTTTGAGGTCCTAAAATAAGGTTTTAAGGTCAAGGCGTAGTATTAGCATTTTTATGACTATACCAATGATTGGAACCATCCTAGGAACAAGGAATAAGAACCTGACTTCTAACTGAATGACAAAGAGAGTTAACTAAAAAGATCCTTACAGGTATAAAAAGTGTAACAAAGGGGCGCCTGGGTGGCTAAGTTGGTTAAGCGACTGCCTTTGGCTCAGGTCATGATCCCGGAGACCCGGGATCAAGCCCCACATCGGGCTCCCTGCTCGGCGGGAAGCCTGCTTCTCCCTCTCTCACTCCCCCTGCTTGTGTTCCCTCTCTGGCTGTGTTTCTCTCTGTCAAATAAATAAAATATTTAAAAAAAAAAAGGTGTAACAAAGATAAATTCCTATTTCTCTTTTAGAATGCTCAGATTTTTAGTTCTGTGTAATTGTTTTTTTCCCCTCCAGTTTTGAGAACATGACTCAATACTCATTTGGCAATGAAGAACAAATTACAATCAAACAGTTATTAATATGGCCTTTTCCTTATCTTACAAAAGAGGGAGGTGACATATTAAAAATTCTCATACCTTAAGCATGAATATAAATTTGACTTTATCCATGTTATGAATACTTGAATGAAAGATTTTGTAAGTGTTTAGTTCAATAACAAACAACTGGCATCTCTAAGGAAGATGAGACTGAGACGTGTTTTCATGAATGACCTTGTATGACTAAAAGGGGAAAAACAAGAAGTGATAAACTGGAGTTACAGGCCAGGTCCAGACAGCTGATGACTTTGATTCAATATTATTATTTTTTAAAGATTTATTTCTTTATGTGAGAAAGAGAGAGAGCACGCATGAGCAGGATGAGGGAATGAGAGATGGAGAGAATGCCAGGCAGACTCTGGGCAGAGTGCAGAGCCTGAAGCTGGGCTCAGTATCACGACCCTGAGATCATGACCTGAGCTGATACCAAGAGCTGGACATTTAACCAACTGAGCTACCCACGTGCCTCTCAATATTATTATTATTATTATTATTATTATTATTATTAAAGATTTTATTTATTTATTTGACAGAGAGAGATCACAGGTAGGCAGAGAGGCAGGCAGAGAGAGGAGGAAGCAGGCTTCCTGCTGAGCAGAGAGCCTGATGCAGCCTTGATCCCAGGACCCTGAGATCATGACCTGAGCGGAAGGCAGAGGCTTAACCCTCTGAGCCACCCAGGTGTCCTCTCAATATTATTTTTAACAGATTTTTATTTAGAGAGTCAATATAGGATTCTTTTTATCTTCAGCAAAAACCAATCAAATAAAAGTGGTGGTTGCATTTAAGGTTTGGTATTGCTACTTATTTCCTTAGTATCTCTTCTCTTCTCTTGGAAAATCTAGCTTTCCCTTGGTGTTATCAGAAGCCAATTGGAGCAGAAAATTGTCTCTTTTGGGGAATAGAACACAGAAGTTAGCAACTTGTTCAGTTCTGTTTAATTAATAATTACGGAGAATCTACTATTTGCCAGTCATTGGATGATAGATATGAGTTAAGTGTGGGGGGTACATGAAGGCAAGGCAAGAGCTTAGTCCTCTAGTTCCTAACAATTTGAATGAAGAGGCATACAGATGGATATATTAATTCAACACAATGAACTAACATTTACTGTAGGTCAACAGTTTGCATTGTATTTTCCTTCTTGCCCAATCTCGGTGCCCTTTCTGAAGCCTCTCCCAGCTATTTGCCCTGCCTAGAATTAGTCTCATCCTCCTTGGTACCCACATGAATGCTTATGTCTTATTTATTATCCTTTCATATATGTTTTAGGTAAAGCTATAAGAGTGCCGTCTATCCACTATAGCAGAGGTTCTTTGAGAAACAAAACGTGTCTTATTCACCATGAATCCCTCTGTGTCAGAGGAAATGCTGCAATTAATGTTGAAATCATCCTATTGACGGTCCAGGTAGTTTGACTTAATAACCTATGCTTCTTTTTTTTATTATTTTAATTCCAGTAGAGTCAACAAAAACCTGTACTTCTTAAGATGAAAATTGTGTTGCTCCTTACGGCATTTCTCTTGGATGCAACTTAGTCTATATTCTCCAGTTACAAGTTGACTTCTGGCTCTCATGTATTCTGACCACATTTCTTTCTACCTTCTCATGCCTCAGGTGCACGTTGATTACTACTTCCAATTCTTCAGACCTCAGACTTTTTCTCTTTTTTATAACCAGGGCTTACATCTAAGACAAAACTAGTATCTGCTCTTATCTCAGTGACTCATGGTCATTATTCCTCAACTTTTGGGGTCAACTGTCTCATATACCCCTCCTCTAGTCATGATCTGAGAAGCTCAAGCCACCCAACCGGCTTTCTCTCATGACACCTTTGTTCTACACCACGATTTAGCTACTACTGAAGAAAAAGCAATGCTCTTGGCATCAGGTCATAATTTATTTTTTCCTTAGAAACACTTCTTTCTTGTAAGATAAAACTTGAAAAATTTAAAAGCATCTAGAAGATTTCTATATTATGATAAATAACTACTGAAAAAAGAAAGTTTCTTTTGACTTTGCTACTAGTTTAATGACTCTTTCATAATATAAAGCATTTGATTAATTGACCTGAATTAACCTGTATTTAGAGTGCAGTGTTTGAGTTCTAATCTCAAAGCTTTAGGCAAAATTTATCCTTAAAATCACTTAAATCATTCAGAAATACTGTACATATTATTTGTATGTAATACCTTGGGTAGTAACATATATGCATAAGTGAAAGCATATATGATATTTGTGTTCAGGAAGGTTTTGTTCTTAGGAGCTACTAGAAACACGTACCAAGACACCAACTGGTTCACTCTTCTTACTCATAGCCATCATTTTTGTTTACAGACAAGTTTATCAGTTTTCCTAAAATTATTTTAGTTAATGTTCTGTATAGCTTTTAATTTTTTATTCAGTTTTAGAGAATCATTAACCTCATATGACTACTGTACAATAGCTTTAATATCTTTGTCAGTTGAAGGGAAATTTCTTAAATCTCTTTCTGTCTCTTGTATACAATCAGACTCCACTGTGTATTTCTTAATGGATATTAAAAAATATGTTTATTTTAGTGTATTTGTAAATACACTAGGTTTTATTTATTTTTCATTTTTTAAAAAAATATTTTATTTATTTATTTGATAGAGAGAAATACAGCCGGAGAGGGAACACAAGCAGGGGGAGTGAGAGAGGGAGAAACAAGCTCTCTGCCGAGCAGCAAACCCGATGTGGGACTCGATCCCACAACTCCAGGATCATAACCTGAACTGAAGGCAGACACTTAATGACTGTGCTACCCAGGCACTCCTATGCTAGGTTTTAAAAATCTCTTTCCTCACTGATTCTAATCTGCAGGAGATAGAATTCTTAAATTCTTCTGATTCCATTGATCTTGAATGAACAAAATGATTGACCTAATTGATTGCCAGAGGTTGATTAGCATAGTAGTTAGATAATGAAACTTAGATAAATGACAAGCGTACTATGACTTGAACTTTTTCCTATATAAAATAGAGATAATGAGGGATGATTGTAGAGGTTAAATGAATTAATAAATATAAACCATTTAGAACTGTACTTGGCAAGTAATAAGTACTGTACAAGCACTAGCTAATATTTTATTTGAAATGCAAAACCACAAATGGTCTAAATTTGACATCATCTTAAATTATTTTATGGTATTATATTTTGTATTAATTCATTTATATGCTGGAATCACTTAACAGTCTATCAATATCAGCAAACCCACATCTTTTCATTTTTTTCCCCAAAATTATTTTTATAAGAAGTTTGAAAAGTGAGTATTGTCCCTTAATTGATTTCTTTCATTGACAGATAGTGATAATTTTAAATTCAACCTGGAAGTTGGAAAATTCAGTTTCTAAGATTGTTTGATGCACACAGCACTGAAACAATTGTCAAGGATGAAACATGCAGATCACATCCGATGACAATGTCTGGGTCTTGATGTCACTACATTGCCAGATTAGAGACAAAGGAGTTTTTAAGTTATAATCAAGATTCATGGTTCTTTATTTAATGACAACACTCAAGATACAGTAGCAGCTACCGGCACTGGAATTTCATAAACATTCATAAAACAAATGTTAAAATCATAAAACAAAGAACAGATCAAGATAGTGTCCATCTTTAATGTCAGTTGTTTTTGAGTTTCATTCCAGTGCAGACAGTATTCACAATGTTTAACATTCTCCTAAGTATCCAATATAATAGCTTGTGCAAAAATCTCGGCTTCTTTACACACTAGTGTGATTTTGAACAATAAACTTAATCTGTCTGTGTCTTAACATTGTTATCTGTGAAATGTTTCCCACCCTTTTAGGAATTTTTGTAAGGATTAAATAAAATGATATATTAAAATACTTAGAGTATTTTCTGAGGTAAGGTAAGCAGTAAATTCCAGGGATTACTATTATATTAAGAGTATAACCCTGAGGAAATATTCCAGAATAATTCTCAAGGGAATTGCTCTGTATCTTGCTGAAGAAACCTTTGGCATGTTCTGTGAGTTATCAAGCTCTTGTTTCAGGCATTAAATGAAGACTTTATAATAAAGGATAAAACAACACTGAGGTAAACATAATACATAGATTATAAGAAAAAGTCTTAATATAGAAAATATTCCCTTGTTGATTGCTGACTCTGACTCACACAATAAAGCCTAGGCTAGTGCCATATGGGGGGCTCAGTTGCTAAGTGTCTGCCTTTGGCTCAGGTCATGATTCCAGAGTCCCAGGATTGAGTCCCGGGATTGAGTCCTGAGATTGAGCCCTGCATTGGGCTCCCTGCTTGGTAGGAAGCCTGCTTCTCCCTTTCTTGCTCCTCCTGCTTGTGTTCCCTCTCTAGCTGTGTTTCTTCCTGTCAAATAAATAAATAAAATCTTAAAAAAAAAAAAATAAGCCTAGACTGCACATCAGAGCTCCCAAACAAGTAACTTCCTGCTTTGCTTCTGTTTCCTCTTACTTTGTCAGGACTCCATGGGAAGGAAATAGGAATCTTTTTTTAGTTTACTGCAGCATACATACATCAGCGATTAAAGAAATGTTGGTAGCAGTGGTCCCAGAAATGAAGGGAAACATTTTAGGTGCTGCTGACATCATATTCAAAAGGGAATATTGCTTATAAAGAGCTTCCCATTTCCTTAAAACTTGGAGTCTTCCCTGGGTTTATTTTTCCAGGGAAATGATTAAATGATTAAGGAAATGATTAATACATGGAATACTTATTTCACTGTGATTTTTGTAGTATACGCTTGTTTTGTATCAAAAGTCTGCCCATAGTAAACAATTATCCAGACAACAACAATAACAACAACATCAAAGTTTAATATAATGAAAAAAAGAAAACCCTTCTCAATGATATGTTAAACATTTATCTTTATAGAGATATTTTGAAAATGACTCTCTAGTATAGTTTCTTTGAAAATGGCTATCTAGATAATTTTCAAATTACATCTACTCTCTAATTTAACAAATTTAAATTCTACACATGATTTTACTTAATTTCACTTTTGGTTTTCATTCTCTAGAGTTCATCGTCTCTCGTACAAACCTTAGAGATTCTCATGCCAAATGTAAAGAATATGGTAATCCCGAGGCCAGCCAGAGGATGAGGAAAGATTGTGAAAGGCAAGTTTCACAAGTTTCACATCAACTTACACAGTAATGAGGCAAGTAGAAAATTTATGTTTCCCCCCTTTGCTGGGTCTCTGTAAAACTCTACAATAGGTTTTCAGTTGATATATACATGATCAGGTCTTCTACTTAATCTCAAAAGCATACATTAAAAACAGCATTTGCCGGATGTATGCAATCGTTTATCACTTGATGTATAATGCAAATTTCATCTTAATTCAATACAATTAGCCTTAATGAGGCCTTTGTGATCTCTCCTAATAGGGAACATAGATAAATCTGGTAATTACTATGACCTACTTTTGTCATCAAATAGCCAGATAAGATACAGATGATATCCACTTTTCTAGTCTCCCTTGGTTTTTATAATATTTTTAAGAAGTTGTTTTTCAGTTGTTGGATTCAACCAATATTTACAGTGCACTTAGCAATCAGTAGATGAAAGGTATTATCTCTTCCTGGTTAAATACAGGGGACCAGGTGCCAGAGTTCCTGGTTTCAGATCCTAGCTCAAATAATCACTAGCTACGAGACTTTGACAAGTTCTCTGTACTTTACTTTCTCATTTGAAAATTAGGGATAATGGTAGCAGGGCTATTGACTTGGATTCAATTAATTAATACATGTAAGGGCTTAGAACAATGTTTAGCAGCAACTATTCAAAGAGTGTTAATTATAACTGTCAAGTGAAAAGCTTGCAATGATGCTGTTGTATAAAATTATATATGTATAAATTAGTAAGTATTGCAAAAAAATCATTATCTGCTAGGGAATCTGTAGGAACTTGAAACAAATATGATGCATCTTTTTTTTGCTTGGAATGCAAATGGGCACCTTGAGATAGATTCTGACATTGTTAAGAATTAAAAGAAGGAAGAGAAAATCTGTTGAAAGGGATTTTAGAAAGAGAAATAGATAGATGATAGATGATAGATTGATAGATAGATAAATGATAGATAATAGAGAGGCAGAGAGAATATTTTACATAGATCCTGAAGAATAAACAGAATTTCAACAGGCAGAAGTTAGAACACCTTCTAAGCATTGGAAGGAAAAACTATTTATATGAATGGCTGGCTGGGCCAGTCAGGACACACTGAAGGACATACTCCAGGTTGATTAAAGGTCCAGCGTGTGTAAGAAGGTACGGCAAGATAAATCTGAAAAGATATTCTGGGACAGAAACACCAAGAATTCAGACTATTCAAACTTATATTTTGTACTTTATTTGACACATATTAAGCCTAGGGTTTAGAATGACATTCCAGCCCAAACTGGAATTCTGGCTTTATCACTTGATTTATCCAGTGGCCCTTAGAAAGTCACTTAAACTGTCTGAATCATTTGTAAAATGAAATTTATAAGATCTTATTCAAAAAAGTTTTTAAATAAAATGTGTGTATTTATGTACACACACACAGTATTTATTGTGCCTTTTACTTGCCAGACATTGTTTTAGATACTATAAGCACAGAGAGAAATATCAAAGATAAAAATCTTGCCCACTTGGTGTTTATAATGCCAATATACAAGATATAAAACACATAGGAAAAATATATAGCAAATTAGATTGTGGAAACACTTTGGGAAAAAATAAGCAGGATACAAATACAGGTTAGGTGTGGTGGTGAGAGCTTATAGAAATGTTCTTATGTTTGTTTTTATGGCATCAGGGAAATGGGAAGCAGAGTTATCAGCTGAGAATGGGGATGGAGAAAATGGAGGTTGAATGTAGATGAGAAGACATGAAATGATTGTCTAGGAAACTGGGAGAGGAAAATAAATGGCTAGGGGACTATAGTATCCTTCCCTAGAAGGCATCAAAGGGCCACTTGAGTTTGGGATCTTACGGTTAGTGAGACAGGATAGGATGTTTTTAACTTTACCTCCAGCCATGTTCTTCTGTCCACGTGGAAACATGAAGTCGATAGAAGGCTTTGGCCTCTGGAATGTTTCTAAGATGGGATTTACAGTAAAGGGAAACAAGGGGGAGGAATTTGAGGAGTATTCGAGGCACCAATTATGGCATTCCTAAGTAAGGAAACAAGTGAGAGAATGGAGGATGGACAGTGAAAAAGTGCTAAGAACAATGAAATGTAGATTCCAGGAGAGTCAAAGATTGTTGAAATTGAACGCTAGAGTATATGATTTGGAAACCAAAACAAAACAAAACAAAAACAGAAGAATTAAGATTATCAGTGATGACAATATCTACGATATGACAATGAGAATGTGTATCTGAGGAAAGTTGGAGGACAAGATAATTAAAAAATTAAAAGAAAAAATAAGGCACTATTAAGATTGGCTATTGGAAAGATTATTTGGATATTAAAATCACTAAGAATTACTACAAGAGGATTATAAAAGATAACAGTGAGCCAGGTGCTGACATCTTTAAGGTCTGAGGGAAGTAAATGGGGAGTTCGAAGTTGACTGCAATAAAGAACAATGGGTAGTGTTGTCTGATGTCATGACATTTAAAGGGAGGTAGAGAGAATAATCTGAAAGCAACAAAGAGAAATAAAGAGGAAACTTTCCCCATTTCCATGATAGTTTCTTGGGGGCTGCCTTACTTAACAAAGTAAGATAAGAATGTTTAATAACTATAATGATGATAGAGGTAGTAAAACCAAAAGATTGAGGGCTGTAGGGAAAACTGTGTCCTTAGGAGAGTATCAGCTTTCAGTTAGACCTTGAAGTTTGTGGGAATATTGATATTGAAGACATTCAGAATTTAGGGATTTTGCTGCTGACTTTAAGTTTCAGAGGTAAAAGTGTTTCAGGAGTGCTGGCAATGGAATTGGTTAAATAGATACACAAATTCATGTGGGGATCAGCATGCAAGGATAATGGGTGATCAGGAATCCTGCTGGTCTCCAGGTACCTAGTATGTATAATGGGTCTGTGTGTTGCAGATGCAATTAAAGATAGAAGCACCTGGGACTGTGTAGCTAAAACTTGTCTCTTATCTGTCCCACCACTTCCACTTCTCTTCAGACTGAAAAGACTAGGGCGGATTGGAATTTTCTTAAATCTCTAATACCTCTTGCCTTAAAACTTTACATCATCTTTATACTTTCTCTTCTTTCCACTTTTCATACACTATAAGAACCATATTTTTCAATTGTATACATTTTACCTCTACAAATACATTTTTAGACATATTTTCAATATATTCTCACACAAGGTTCTTGGGAAAAATTGACCATTTAATAAGACTATCATGATCTTAATCTACTTATCTTCTTCCTTGAAACTTCACTTTATCAATTGTCTCTTTTTCCTCTGGAGTAAAAACTATTCAATCCTATTATGGGTGAAAATCTTTAAGGAGAAAGACGTTCAGATAACCAATGTATCAATATCATAACAGATAGGGGTTTTAATCCTGACTTTAGTACTCGAAGACATTGAATAAGATACTTAATGCATATGAACCTTAATTTCCTCTGCTATTGTAGAATTAAACATGTTAACATTTGTGACATAGCACAATGTTTAGTACAGAGTAAGATCTCAGTGAATGACAATTAAAATTATTTTTAGTCATTACACTGTCGAAAGCATTTGGATGCTACATACTGCATTCTTGTATTTTTTCCAAACTTCTAACCCATCCAGAGACATGCTCCAAGCTTTTTTTCCCTTTGTACCTTCTCTTTCTCTTAGCTTTACACATATTCATACAGATTCCCTAAGCATATCCAATCCAATGATTCTCAAATTTCTCTACTTAGCTTCAAACATGTTCTAGTTATCAACATTTGGTCCCTAAAATATCTGTATATCAGAATTACTAAGGATATCTCCTAAATATCCTCCAAATCAGAATCTCTAAGAATAATTTCTGTTCTGTTATTATAATGGTGCTGAGAGGTTTTGACACTAAGATCTATATTTTGAACAAATTAGTTTGTCAGAAATTGCAGTTTTGTTTTGGCTTCAGTGTTTTTCCCCACTGTACTTAGAATGGTGACAGACACATAGTAAGTGACCAACAGATATTTATTGATTGAATAAATGAATTAATGAATATAATAGAGAAGACAATGAGAAAGCTCAGAAGAACGATCATGAAGAATGAAGTCATTAACAGGAAGTGAATGAAATGGCACTTGAGGATGAACAATGTCTCCGGACAGTGACTTCTTGACCTGACAACACTGAAGTCGATCAAGAATTGGGTGATATTCTTCAGCAAAGTTTGGCATTTCAGAATGAGAAAATTATTAAATAGAAAAGAAAACACAACAGTGGGACAGAAAAACAAGGTGGTAAAGGTGCCAAGTTTCTGAGTATCGACTTGTCATGGGTGAATTGAGTTCATGCAACTCAAACCACAATAAATTATTCTGAATATAGAAGATTAAGGGAAGAACTGAACAATAAAGTATTCAAATTTCAAGATCATTTTGGCTATTTTCCAGAAGTAGTCCTTTCAGAATAATGTTTAAACTATTTACACCTCATGTGAATTATGACACTTTTTCTCCTGTATCTTTACTTTTTCAAAGGACACCCAGATTTTGGTATGACACATTTTACTGATCTTGTTATCTTTTATTTTTGGAACTAGGTTGTGGATACATCCGTATGTTACCTCTGATTTATCTGCATTTAATTGAACAAGTGTTGCTTTAAAAGTGTTGATTTGAAGAAGTTTGATTCAGAACACCTGTTTAATTAAAACACAAAAAACAAAACAAAATAACAAACATTAAAAAAACCTACATACCTCTCTTCCTTATCTAGAAGATGCAATAGAAAAATATCACTCTAATTTTTTCTACATATATATGTATATATATATATATATATTTTTTTTTACATTTCTAAGAGCATTGTATTAGTGGTGCACAACTATAATAATCCCTAGCAGTAACACCCAGACATTTTCTTATGCATAGATAGGTATAACTCTTCTGCAAATTTATTACATTTTAAATAGAAATAAACAACGTAATTATTATTAATCTATACTATATACTAGTTCTTCCCTTAATCGTCTATATTCAGAATAATGACAACCTGAGATTTATTCTCAGAAAGATTTATTCTTAGAAAGTTCAATAGACATAGCAAGGTTGAAAAATAAAGCCACACGGGCACTTGGGTGGCTCAGTCATTGGATGTCTGCCTTTAGCTCAGGTCATGGTCCCAGAATCCCGAGATCGAGCTCCACATTGGGATCCTTGCTTGGCAGGAAGCCACTTCTCCCTCTCTCACTGTCCCTGCCTGTGTTCCCTCTCTAGCTGTCTTTCTTTCTGTCAAATAAATAATTAAAATCTTAAAAAAAAAATAAAGCCACAAATAGTACAGGTTTGCAAGTGTTATTGCAGAAGGAGAGAAAAGTACTTAGTAAGGCATCTAACAGCAGATATAGATGTATATTTTGTGGGTTCAATGTCAACAAGGTAACAAGCAAAGTCAAAAAAAATTGGAAGAAGAAACACTCAATTTTAATTTTATCAATGCTACTAAACAAATAAATTTTTAAAAAGTATGAAAAGGAAAGCATAGCTAATTCACTTAGTTGCTTCCCTGATATGCTTCAAGTGTGAAACATCTAATACCTCTTGAATAGTGTTTTCTATTTTCCCCAACATATACTTGTGTTTAGAACAATGCTTGAGCATAAAATATTTCCAATTTTTAAGATTATTGAATGGATGACTATCCAAAACACAATTTTAGTTGTTCTACTAACATATTCTTGGGATATACTCCTCGCTTAGAGTTAGGAGACATAAACTATCTAAAACAAAGCCTCTAAAAATACTAAAGTGTAGTTTTACCCATTTAAAAGAAAGAATTGGTTGCAATATTAATTCTGCAAACACCGTGAGTGGAAGGTTTATGACAATTTGTAAGGGCTGCGTATAGTTTGAGATAGAGAATATGTAAAGAGGAACAGGAGAAAGGTTGAGGTGATGGGTTCAGCTGGATGTGTGGAGGTTAGAGGCATATGGGGCTAGCATGGGGACAGTTTGAAAGGAAGATGATAAATGCCTGCATACAGACAAAGATGTGGCAGGAGATAGAGAAAGGAAGATGGGCTCACTTTGAATACTAAGAAGGAATGGCAGAAAAATAAGGGACAAAGAAGCCAGAATATGAAACCATAGGAGGCTTTCAGAGAGAAGAGAATTCTCAGAAGAAGGGGCAGTCATTAGTTAAAAATGCCATAGCAAAGTATAGTAAGAACAGGACAGAAGATGAGATAGTGCCTCAATCCATTAATAATGTTTTAAAATAACCACCCATGGGCATGTTGTTCTACCAGGGATTGTTACAGGCTCACAAGGGATAAACAAAATAGTCACAGACCCAAGAGAGTTGACAACTGAAAGGACAAAAGAAAAAATACGAAATTTTAATGATGCAATATAATGTTAAATTTTAAGATATAGAGTGTTAATGCTAACATATCTTTTTAGGACCATTTTGCTAATGAAAGCCTTCAAAACAACATGTTTCCTTGAAATCAAGTGACTAAAATCTCATGTAGAAACCAAATCTGATTATTAGGAAAATGAATTCCTATGCTCATACTATTCTTTGCTTTTCTTTCTTTCTTTCTTTCTTTCTTTCTTTCTTTCTTTCTTTCTTTCTTTCTTTCTTTCTTTTTTTCTTTCTTCTTTCTTTTTTTTTAAGATTTTATTTATTTGATAGAGGGAAACACAGCGAGAGAGGGAACACAAGCAGGGGGAGTGAGAGAGGGAGAAGCAAGCTTTCTGCCGAGCAGGGAGCCCGATGTGGGACTCGATCCCGGATCTCCGGGATCATGACCTGAGCCAAGGCAGTCGCTCAACCAACTGAGCCACCCAGGCACCCCTCTTTCCTTTATTTCTAACAAGAAATATGATTTATGGAAGTCAATGGTTTCTGTTACTTAAATATATCTTTGCTTGACAAAATCCACTTTCCTAGCATAATAGACATTAATTTTATTTTAAGGAATGGGGCTAATTTATGAATATGCAGAATAAAGATATTATGATTTAAGTATATCATCTATATAAATATATTTATGTGTATAGTACAAATATTAAAATCCATCAAATAGGTTTAGATCTTCCCAGTCTGATGATATGATTTAATACCATGTTACCATTGTAATACAAAATCTCTGCTCTTGTTTTCTGTTCATGTACTCTTCCTTTCAGGGCCACCCCAGGCATTTTGGGGAATATAACGCTCTTGAACTATACAGATATAAATCAGATTTTGGGGGCCACCCTGTTCTGTTTTTGACATGGCTCCCCTGGACAATATTCATGGTCTCATCAAATGTTGAAGCAGCCCCATGATCATCACTACTAAAGAAAGCCACTGGCCTTAGCTCCCTCAAGCCGCCAATCTTTATAGTATTGGGAACTTCTAGATGCACGTAAATGTGGAAAGAATTGCCTTACTCTTGCCTATGTCAGCTGGATAGGAAGGATTTTTCTGATTTAGTAAAGATTCCAAAAAACAAACAGAAAACAAAAACCACAGCTTTTAGCAGCTACTGGTTTTCACTATCTAATCATAAATTCCAGGCACCATTGTACTCCATTTCTTGTTGGGGCTCCTCTTCCTTCCAAGCTCTTTTCTTCTCTTTGCTGTTGCCATATAAAATTTCCTCTGTAAATCAATTAGTTAGCTAGTTGGATTATTACAATAAAATTGAATCATTTCTATATGTCAGGAATCATTCTAAGAGCTTCATATTATCCCATTCATTTCTAATGATAAACTAAGTTAGGCATTATTATTATTATTATTATTATTATTATTATTATCTTCACTTTACCAGTGAAGATATAAAGACAGAAAAAGATCAATCAATCATAGAGCCTGGGTTCAAATTCCACAACCGTTGCTCTTCACCATCCGCAGTAATGCTTCTCATCAAGAAAAAACAATCTCTAGCAGTGAGTCAGCTTGAAAGCAGCTCCTTACATGAGTTATAGTTCAACCAAACGAAATGGTTTAATACATTAATAGTATGTGTAATTGTATTTTTATCAAATGATAATCTCTACTCAGTTAGGTAGAATATAGTGAATATAACATGAAATTTAGAATTAAGTGGTACTTGTGTCTTGGCTTTAATATCATTATTCCTTTTGTGTGACTTTGAGCTATTTACTCTAACACCCCGAGCCCCCATTTCTTTGTCTGTAAAAAAGGGCTAAGGATGCCTATCTTTAAAATTGGAACATTCTTCCTTGAGTGAGTTAGATGATGTATAGAAAGCATCCAGCATGAGGCACATAGCCCTCATCAGGCTGCCACTTACTATTAATTTCTTTCTTCTCTGTCTAGAAAAAAAAAGTAGGCCATCAGATACTACGCTTCACTGGGTAGATTCTTTTCGTAGTGTGGAGCTCATGGTGATGAAGATGGTCCTGCTAAGATTCTAAATGTTGTGCATTATAAAACAATTTTCTGTTATTAGCTTCCACTAAAAATTAAAACTTAAGTCCATGCTATGCTAGTTGGAATACCAATTATGTTTTCTTCTAGAGTGAGTATGCACAAATGATCTGCAGGACACAGAAAGAATCTACAATGAAATGTTAATATTTCTCTTTGGTAAAATACTATAGAACTACTGCCACCAAGGGTTCTATTTTTTATGTTATCTTTTCTGTAACTATATTAAAATATATTCTACTTACCTAACAGTATTAGTGAAATGATTATATTTGAAGTTCAGAGGTACAAATTTTACATAGATGATATAACACCTAATTCTTAGATTTTAAAGCTAAAAGGAAATATGTTCCCAAAGAGCTCTGGGTCAACTGCAATACAAGTTTTTTTTTTGTCAAGGGAAAATTTCAATGCCCTACATTGTTCTTATTTTCCTTACAAAATGTAAGTGTTCTATTTTTTTTAAGATTTTATTTATTTGACAGAGAGAAATACAGCAGAGAGGGAACACAAGCAGGGGGAGTGAGAGAGGGAGAAGCAGGCGTCCCGCAGAGCAGGGAGCCCGATGTGGGGCTCGATCCCGGGTCTCCGGGATCATGACTTGAGCCGAAGGCAGTTGCTTAACCAACTGAGCCACCCAGGCACTCCTGTAAGTATTCTATTAATACTTCATTCATATCAAGCACAGAACAGCTTTTTCCCCCCCTCAGCTATGCAGGTAATTCAATTCTCCAGGTTTTGTTCCTTTACGATGTACATAGACAGCAAGAATCCTTTTCTTCTTCACTAATTCATTCCCTAGATGATGGAAGAAAATGGATTGTTTACTTTCTACAATAAAATTCACTGGATTTCACTGCATTCAAATTCAAACTACAAGTATTTGAATTGTTTCCTTAGTTCTGGAAATGTGTTTGTTATGCTTTTGAATGAAAAAAAGGAAACCTATTAAGTTAAAAGTGCGTTGGGTTCTATATTTCTGTTGTGCACGTATATATACATTTTATGATACAAAAAACAGTTTCTACTTCATCAATTTGCTCTGAAGTTCACACCAACCCAACCTTTACATGGAGAATAAGTTCAAAAGTTATCTGTTGAAAAAATGAATAAAAGAATATATAGAATATTCACCCTATAAGGAATATCTTATATGAAAGTTAAACTGTCTTAGTGTACTTCTGCTGAATTCTAAGAAAAAGTAATTGCATTAGGAGATATAGCTGTAAATGAACCATGATATAATATTTATAAAATCATTCAAATAATCTTCACCCCTTAAACATGTTACTTCTTAAAAAAAGAAAAAGAAAAAGAATATACTATAGAAGGGGCACCTGTGTGGCTCAATCAGTTAAGCGTCTGCTTTCAACTCTGGTTATGATCCCAGGGTTCCCTTATAGTATCTGGCTCCCTGTTCAGTGGGGAATCTGTTTCTCACTCTTCCTCTCCCTCTACCCCTGCTCTTGTTCTCTCTCTCTCTGTCTCAAATAAATAAATAAAATATATTTTTTAAAAATAATATACTATAGGAATTATAAAACTCAAACAACATATTTGTTAACATCAGGTATCTTCATAGTGTTGATTTGGTCATCATTGCCTATTTTTAAAAAAAAATAAAATTTATTAAAATTGATTTAATGAAAATCAAAGTTTCTTTATAGGATGGAAGAACAACTTGAAAATAGTTTACTAAGACTTCATTGTGAACTTGAGAAGTTATTATATAAGATATAGGCAGCTAGGATTGCCAGATTTAATAGATAAAGGATTCCTGTATAGAAGTGTATCGAAAGGTACATATAAATACTAAAACAACAGAAAAAAAAACCTTTACCTGGAATTCAAATTTAATTCTATTTTAATATAATAACTGAATTCCAACTTATATTTTAGTTCTGTTCCATAATTTTTAATAAATCAATATATAAACAAAATATACTTTTAAAGGATTTTTTATTATTCAAAATTAGTAATTCCTCCCTATTTCTCTCTTTATTGAGCACACCTATTCCTCCTGTATAATCCAGAACACTTTGCTGATTTTGGAATATGTTCTTAATCCCCTAATAGTGAGCTTGTTTTAGCATCATTTTATGACCCAAAGTGTGAGATTGCTACTCTAAGAAAAAGTGTCACAGTTGGTGTGTAGGCAATTGTTATCTGCCTCATACACTCACATTAAGACAGGTGCTCTGGGGTAGGGTTGCACCCCCTACATGTGCTATTCAGTCTTCCCATCCTCCCTCCCTCTCCCAACACACATTCACAGACAACAACCATTTGTCTCCCTTTCTGCCCCCGAGTCTCTCCCGCTCTGCTTAAGCAGTTCATGATTGAGGTAGTTTTAGGAGAGTGAATAGAGAAAGGTCTGTGGGAAGTTTGGGTTTTCTTGCACCCTTGAGTGCTGTAGTAGGGACCCCAGTGACTGAACGGGCCAAGGCTGTCTGTGGGTGGACATGTGGGATTCTTGCCACAGAAGAGGGATGATGGCTGAACAGTGATGATGACAGACACAGCAGCCGTGGTGGCCCTAGATCCCAGCTACAGAAAGTGCCCTGATTGCATATGGAAAAGGTCAGCTGGGGAGGCGTTCATGTGGACTTCAGGATGGAGCTCAGGGATGGAATCAGCAAACTTTCCTTAAAATGCACATTCTTTGTTTTTAGAACAAACGAATAAAAGTAGAATTTGAGGGGTGCCTGGGTGGCTCAGTCTTTGAGTGTTTGCCTTAGGCTCAGGTCATGATTCCAAGGTCTTAGGATAGAGCCCAAGGAGCTCCACATCGAGCTCCTGGCTTTTCAAGGAGTCGGCTTCTTCCTCTCCCTCCCTATGTCGCTTCCCCTGCTTGTGTTTTCTCCTTCTGTGTGAAATTAATATGTAAAATCTTCAAAAAAATAGTACAATTTGAGAGAAAAATATCTATAAAAGGAAGGAAGATAGTAAAGGTATGGCAAATGTACCAATTGTACTTCTGTCACTGATATAAATGTAAAATAAATGTTTATCAAGGAAACTTCTCAGAAATCAACATTTTTAGGTCTTTACCTACTATACAACTCTAAGCCTGAGTGAAGGCACTTTTCTAATCCCTTTTCTTTAGCAAAACCCCCAGAAGGCACGGATTCACTTTGATATCTTTTTCTTAATAAAAATCCAACTAATCTAAACTCAGTGTGATATGTTATATACACCTTAATAAGTCCCTTTCAAATTTCTGTTAGAATTTACCCCAAACATAAAAGCACTGTTTACTTATTAAAAACTTGTTAATTTGCAATTGCTGGTTTAATTGAAATAATTGCCCAATTTAGGAATGTTTGATTTACAAACTACTTTTCAGAAACATATCTATTTTTCTGGTGAGGTTATTATACAACTATGAACCTGTGTATATATGTTTGTGTGTCTATTTTATAAGTATAATTACATGAAAGTACACAAATAGTACTGACATGTTTTTGAAATTTAAATATTTAAAATTGGACACATGATAAAAACATGTTTTTAACTTTTTACATAAAGGCTTACAATAAACTTTTATTATAAAGGTCCACTGAAAAACTTAGAGCAAAATCTTGTCATCATTTACCCAATTTATAGTGATATTATTTACTTTAAAGAACCGCAGTCTTATTGGCAATCATTCAGTTGTTGAGTGATTTTTTAAAAATCTGTATGATCGGGATTCCATGTTCATTCAAAAAAAGACATTTGGTTAAAAATAAGATTTTCACTGTAGTTTGATAAAAGGAACTTGAAGGGGCCATTTTCAAAGCAGCCCAATGCATGGTCTTCTTTGGTTAATTAACAGGCCTAAAAGATAATCACCCAAAATTTATGATTCCTGTAAACCCTGAAGGTAGAGAGACTTTTTTTCCAGAAGAAGGGTATATGGGAAACATTTAATTCTTGCAGGCCCAGGCTGGCGCTTGCTATATTCTAGCAAAGAGCCATTTCCTGTTGAAGCAAATAACAGGAATCTCACGGGCTTGAGCTCCAGTTCCAGCTGACTGGCCATGGGCAAGTTCCTTAACCCTTCTACATTTCAATTTCTTCATCGATAAAATCGTGATGAAATTTTACTTTCTCTCATACATTTTTTTTTAGGTTTTAGATGATTTTACATTTGTAATATTCAAGCAGTGCTGGGCACATGATAAATGCTATGGAAAAATTCGTAGACTTTATTGTTCTACTAAAACAAAGGAAGCAGTAAGTCATAGCTTCTTGAGAAAAAAAATTAGATATTGAATGCAACAAAATCAGAACTAGCAAAAAATTAAGATCAGTCAACAGGTATAAGTTCTTTGTTTGCAGATTTAAGTTGTGTTATGATTTGTGCTAGACACTTCTCACATGCATTATCTAATTCAACCCTTTCAACAACTCTGTGAGGATATTCTATCATTAATTTACAAATGGAAAAATACATGAAGCTTAGAAAGCTGAAAGGAATTTCTCTGGGTAATAACAGCTGTAAAATGGTAGACCTAAATTCAAACCCAGGCCCACTGACTTTTGTACCTGTACTCTTTCTCTTACAGAAGAGCTACTGTCACATTATGGGGAGGGATTATATTTGCTTAGCCAGAGACTCATGAAAAGTTATTGCATTTAAATCATTGTAGCTATGAAAAGCAGAACTTGAGTTTTATTTTGTTTTTCATCTAAGTAGTAATAACTGTTATTTGAAGAACCTGTTATTGTGCAAGATACTTTACATATATTGTCACACTCACAACTCAAAGTTGATATAATTTACTTTCATAGATGAAAATTTTTGGCTAAGAGGAATTAAGTAATTTACTCAAGTATATTCTGATAATAAATTATCTGGCTAGATGAGATTCAGACTCAGATGTGTTGAGCTCATTTCATAAATATTATTACTTTTGAATTATATACCTCTATGTAAATGAGCCCCCCTCTTTTTTAAAAGATTTTATTTATTTATTTGCCAGAGAGAAACAGCCAGAGAGGGAACACAAGCAGGGGGAGTGAGAGAGGGAGAAGCAGGCTTCCTGCCCAGCAAGGAACCTGATGGAGGGCTCAATCCCAGGACTACAGGATCAGGACTTAAGCCGAAGGTCGATGCTTAATGACTGAGCCACCCAGGTGCCCGTAAACCCATTTTTTTAAATCAAAAATCTTAATTGACACCTTCTCTCTAACATTACAAATAATTCCTACATTTTTTTGCTATGAAAGTGAAAAACTCCAGTGTTTAAACTGAATTTCTATAGTTTATCCAATATTTAAAGATATGGGATTTGTGAAAACCATTGACAAGAGTAATTTACAAACCAGTAATTCTCCTTTGAATTTGATTTTTAAAATAGGGAGAAGTAAAAAAAAAAAAGAAAGAAAGTAATAAAAAGGGGAATAATAAGGAACAATAAGAAATTTCTAAAAACAAATATTAATATTGTTAATATTAAGTTGAAAAGTTTGGGAGTTTGGAGAGAAGATGGAAAGTCCAGAACATCTGGGGAATTGTCTTTCTTTTATTATCATTTGTCCCAAACATTAATTCTGGGTTAGAGCCCAACTTGTGGGCACTGCTAGATAACTTATAATCACTAAAAAGCTTTGATTTATGAAGTCAGACTGCTTGAGTTTCAATGACAAGATCTGCCAATACTTAATGATATAAGCAATCCACACTGTAAGTCTGTGTGATGAGAAAGGGCTTCCTGAAGGAAGAAAAACTTGTTCTAATTCAGGAAGAACAGATACAGCTTTCAAAAAGCAAAAGAGTCCTGAATGCCGTAGCAGCTACATCAGAATTTCCTCAGACAATTGTTAAAAGCAGATCCCCAGATAATAGCTTGACATTTTAATATGCTTAAAAAGCATCTAAAGGGATTCTGAGGAACAGTCATTCAGGTACAAGAAGTTAGGCAATTTGGGTGTCCCAGAGAGGAAAAAATAATAATAAATACAAATATATAAAAGAATTCCTTGCAAACAGAATGTTACAATTAAAACAAGTTTACGTCTGAAAGAAGAGGCTGATATGACTAATAGATTAGCTAAGTAAGTAATTTGCGTGACATTTTTGCAAACATTTAGAAACCACTGCAAAGTTTTAAGTGGGAGGGGATGGCAAAAACAGTTTTGTGTTTGAAAAACCTTACTGATAAGCATGAGGAAAGTGGACTTGGACAGGGGAGGAATTATGACAGGAAGATGAGGCAGGGGCTCTTGCCATAATCTAATTGAAAGTAAATTTTAAGCTATGTGGAATAGATAAGAGTGGTATCAAGAAAATGGAGAAATGGCAAATTTAGGAGAGAAGCCAGCTTTGACAGGACTTGTGGCTGCAAAAAAGACAGAGAAGATTAGTCAAAATGACCCAGGTTTTCAGTCCCGTAGATTGCGGGAATGTTGGTGATACTAATAGAAGGGAGAGTGTAGCATTTTTTTTTCCTTTAGCTTCAAGTATAGATGTGTTCACCAAAAAATGAGAAAGAAAAAGGTTTAGAAAATAAGTGAAGAGGGATGATACAATATTTAACTATATTTGATTGCTTAACAAGGCTTATCACATCGGAGGTTTGCTCTTTTTCTGACATTAAATTAGAATTTTGAAAGCATCTTATTATAAATGGTATGTACAAAAGGGAAAGTTAATGCATCTGCCAACTTTTATATTTTTATTTACCTTGGTCTTTAATCTTTCAGTCTAATGCCAATTATGACATTACTAAGTGTATGAATATGTCTGTAATATCATGCAATTGTCAAATGCATGTATTTAAAACATTTAAATTATTAAACAGATGAAATTATTTAAGATATCTTTATGTATACACATGTAAAAACCATAATAATTCAGTAGCAAGGATTAATATCTATTTTCTTAAAAGGTCTAAAAATTTAAGTCATACAGTAGTATTCATTTTTCATAGCTGTAATATTTTCCCTGTACTCTATGTAGTAGGAAAAATGTGAATTTTATACCAACCCAGGGAACATCTCTCTTTAGTTATTCATCAAGGATAGTGGTGTAGGTCATAATTTATTCTCTAGCTTTTAACGTTTGCCCTGTGAAGGTTGCTCACTTCCATATTTAAAGTTTTTCTTTAAAGGGTACAGAAAGGTTCAGTGACAAACTAAGTATATAATGATAACTTTGGACCTCTACAGGGCATACATTTTAAAGATTCTCTTAGAAGGTGCATGGAAGCACTTGTCTATATCTATATTTATATCTATATCTATATCTATATCTATATCATCTATATATCTGTATCTATCTATCTCTATATCTCTATATCTATATCTATATCTATGTATATACACATGCCATTATTTTATTAATAATGACAAAAATAATACACCTCTCATTTTATTCAAATTGGGGGCATTTCTAAAATTTTCTTTAATATTCACCAAGTAAATACTATGATACATAATATTTTAGATGAGATTGCTAAAAAACTTCCAGGAATACAGTAAGTTTTAACAAGGAGAATAAATGTGTTTTGGCATTTCTTATATTTCATACTCGGGCTAATAAAGATTGAACTCGGTTCTTCATTTTCTTCCAAGTGATTAGCTTTCAGATTGAAGAAGACAGAAAAGCCAAATGCAAATTTTATGCCAGTCCTATGAAAAACAGAAAGACTATGTGGCTAGCTCTAAATTATGCACTTAATACTAGAGTCAAGGCTGAGACCTGGGCATTTGATTTTTACTTTCATTAGTATCCTCACTCTACTGTATTTCATTTTCAGTGGGAATTCATGCACAGCTAAATGTATTGATTATTCAGGAGTCTAAATTTTAATATTCTTGAAAGAAAAATTAATTTAGATACTCAAATGGGCAATTGTTTTTTAAAATTATGATTCTTTATTATTTTAACTTAGAGTTGTTTAGGAGAATAAGTTAAAGTGAAAATGCTAATGTTTTATAAGAAAACCTGATCATTTTGGCCTTTATCACATTTCACATAGGAGGCATTTCAAATCAGTGAGGGATGAAGATAAATTTTACTTGACCAATAGAAGAAAAAAAAAAGATTGCAAACTGGCTCTGAATGAACATCATGTAGTCTTCATCTTCTGACAGAGCAGTATTTCAGGGATAACAGGAAGGAGGAATTTATGGCGGGTGCATTACTACTTAGGAACTAATCTCATCCACATGGCTGTTAACGTGAAATATGGATTTTAATAATCCTGGCTCTGTGAATTGTGTGATCTTGCCTGGTGGGAAAGTGATTAGCCACAGCCTGCAAGATTAATTGAGATATATAACAGATGATTACATCTAGTGAATTTCAGGCTGCTCTGATTATACTAGAGTTTGCATAGTTGATATTGTATCTTTATAGTTTTAAAAAATAATAAATCAACATTTTATTGTGACAAGAAGGAGAACTCTTCTTTCCTTAGGTCTTTGAAGAGGTCACTTAAAATAATGTAAAAATCTTCCAGAGAGAGAAGAATTTTAAACGTAGATAGATAGAAAGATGGATAGATAATAGAGATAGATAAATAGGTGATAGAGAGATAGATGATAGATAGATAAGGAGTTCATACAATTTTTTGAAACTCACTCCATAATTGTGTATATTATTTAAAATAGAATTTTACTAAGGAAAGAAAAATAGTGACATCAATACATAAAAAATTAGGAAATGAGAATTTTAAATCAAGATATTTAATTAATGAATACAGGATTTTGTGTTGTTATTTTGCAAAAATGGATGGGGATAGTGATTTACTACTTTAAATAATGGATAATTTTTCATGGTATTTCCAAATATTGATATATCTGCCAAATAAAAGAGCAATAATGCTAACATCTGTTAGTTTTTAATTCTTATTAGATGATAATAATTACATATTTATTTTAAATAAAGTAAAATAAATACACAAGTGAAGACAATTACCTGTTTAATGTAGTAAGGAAAACATTTTTTTTTTAAGATTTTATTTATTTATTTGACAGAGAGAAATACAGCCAGAGAGGGAACACAAGCAGGGGGAGTGAATCCCGGGTCTCCGGGAT
Organism: Spilogale gracilis; assembly: GCA_004023965.1. Classification (NCBI taxonomy): domain Eukaryota; kingdom Metazoa; phylum Chordata; class Mammalia; order Carnivora; family Mephitidae; genus Spilogale; species Spilogale gracilis. The sequence goes on along the minus strand of PITA01003670.1, from coordinate 12,567 downwards.
CATGACCTGAGCCAAAGGCAGTCGCTTAACCAACTGAGCCACCTAGGCACCCCAAGAAAACATTTTAATAAAGTAATTTCTTAGACATGAAGACATTTCCCAACAACATGTTTTCATAAAGTTCTACATAATGTATATCTGTGATTTCTATTGTTATTATTCTATTTATTCTTTATACACAGTCCTGGATGATCACATAGACTTTTCTGCTTTTTCTGCTTTTAAAATCCAACCAAATCTAAATCTCCAGATCTAATGCTTCCACTCCATTGCCAACATTTCCCAATATGTAGGGTGAATTTCCACCTATACATCTGTGAAACCTAACACATTGCATACCCCCAAATACGTTCCTCTTTCTATATTCATTCCCTCTTTTAATCCATGGCAACTCTAACAGTCCAGTAATTAAATAAACAAAAACTTTGTATTATCGTTAACTCTATTTTAATCCTTATATCCAATAGTATTTAATTTTTAAATATTTAATGAATGATTTGTCCCTAAAATGTCTTCCCTTTAGAAAATGTTTGATGACCATATCTCTCCACATTTGCTAAGGTGAAATTCAGCTGAGCTTTCAAAGTTCTTTGCTGACATTTCAAACCTGACATTTCAAACTTCTGACACTCTTCTTTCAGCATTTTGTTTTCCAGCCAAACTTCTTTCCATGCCCTAAGTATTGGTTTCCAAACTCTAAACATACTAATTTATGACTCCATGACTAACAGCCTTCTTTTTTTGTCTAGATGTCTATATCAAGGAAAATAAGATACTCTAGAATAAGCAAATTCTCCTAACATCAAGAAATAGGACACAGGATTGCTTAAGTGAATTAAGATTCTCACAACCTATCAAGAATAGAGTGAACATATTCAAGACCATAGGAATTTCAGTACACATATTAAGCAACCTCTTCTCTAGTATCTACTTTTTATATCATTAAATTTATCAGAAACATGGAGGTGTTTCCAAAGGAAGAAAGAATGATAATTTAAGGAATCTTTATTTGGTAATAGCAAAAGCGAAGACTGGCTCTGGTTATAAATCAAAAAAATTCAGCAACTCTTCTGAGACCACAGCTGGGCTCACTGATCCCATTCTAGGACACCAGAACTGGCAGGAATCCTTACAATTCTGAAGGACACATAAAGGGAGTACTACTCTCTGTAAGTGAAAATGAAGCATACAATCCTAAGAAAGAGTGCAGAATACGCATATGAATGTATTCAAGGGAGATCTGTACACATTGATAAATGACAGCAACAGCATTAGAGTGGAAAGTTGATGGGATTTGAGGTGTTGGTGGATACAGATCACTGTGTGTGATTAAGTCTTCGGCTCTTCACCTAGTAAGCTACAGGTACTGTCAAAGGCATAATCATCACCTGCATTGAACTAAATCTTATAAAATGAACTATGTTATTTGGAAATGATTGCTGAAATAATTAGAAACTCCATAAGCATAAGAATTTCTGGGCAATATATACACATTTTAAATAAAATAAATATATTTATCTTCTGAGAAAGACTCAGTCACTAATGACAAAGAGAAAAGTCTTCTATTGAGGATAACTTTTGCATTTTTATTTTTTTTTACTCTTCTTTTTTTGTATCTTTGAAACTAGATATATTTAATCCTCAGAAATAGCATGAATTACAGAGAGTGGCATATCGTTATAGGAAGGATATGCACATAGATAAAATGTAGTGGTATATTTGAAATTTCAAATACAGTGGATATGTGTAAATATTTCCTTACTGATTAGAATTTAGAATACAACCTGATTCTTCTTCTTTTGTTCTATAACATACTTTAGTATATTGAGATCTTTATTGACTTTGACATATATTTTATTAATATAAAACCAATCAGGAAATTAAAATTTAAAAATCAAAGATTAGAAACTATAAAAATATTTAATAGTTTAAAGGGTTTACAAATATGAGTTATAGGTCTGTTACATAAGGTTGATTTCTTTTCATTTAGTGTAAAGAGGAAAATTTCGTCTTGTATCTTTTTTAAAGGATTCTCTACCTCTTTATATATTTACAAACTATTTCATTATACTGAAGTTTCTTTGTTTTTTTTTTTTTAAGATTTTGTTTATTTATTTGACAGAGAGAAACACAGCTAGAGAGGGAATACAAGCAGGGGGAGTGAGAGAGGGAGAAGCAGGCCTCCTGCTGAGTAGGGAGCCCCAGGTGGGGCTCGATCCTGGGTCTCCAAGGTCATGACCTGAGCTGAAGGCAGATGCTTAATGACTGAGCCACCCAGGCACTCAAAGTTTCTTTATTTTAAAAGGAAGATAAAATTAAATGACACTTCATATTTATATGCTTCATTGAATCATTCTTATTTCCAGATGTTATCATACAAACAAAAATGAGTGCAAGTATTTTTTCCTGTGTAGATGGTACCTACAGTTTTTCAAGCCAATGTGTCAACACTGGAATAGAAAATAGTTGGAGCTTCTGGAGAACTCATGAATTAACCTGAACATTAACAGATCAAACAGCTTGGATGTAAGGATACAAGAATAGATTTGAATACTTAAATATTCTAAAAAATAATGATAAATTGGTAAAGGGCAAGCACATGCTTTTGGTTTGAGTATAGTCTAGACAATATTGAAATATTTATTGTTGAAGATGACAAATATCAGGAGAATGAATCAATGGGTCTCCAGTTTTCAATTAGAAAAAGACAATCTAAGATTAATGTATTTTAAAGATATTCAAGATTTTGCATGCATATTTAAAAGCAGAAAAAATCACATATTGAAAACAGATTTATAATATGAATTCAGTTTTGAATGTTTCATTCTTCAAAAAACTATTTTTACTTTGTTTCATTAAAATTTTCTAGTATGTGTAGCACTTTGAAATAGTTGGACATTTGGAACATGTCAGAGTTCCAAAATTAATTAATTCTGTCTTCTTTCGCTAAAAGAACTGCTTATTTCTATCAATTCTTGAAATATAGGTGGTTATGTCAATAATTTCTGGCTGCAGTATTTAAAAATAACTATACATTTTTCTCATATTTTTTCTCAAAACTTGGTTCTATGAGGTAACTACTGAGGTTTTATTTCTTCCATCTTGCTGAACTATTCTACATGTGTTCTTGAGTTTCATTTGCATTATTTGTATCTTTGATTGATTTTTGTGCATTTATTGTGTTTACTTATAGATCTTTCTTTTGATTTCTATATGTTCTCAACTGACTCAGTGTACAGATATGACATTTACAAATTCTTGCAGAATAAATGAAATAAATGTTTGAATGAACACGTGTGCTTCAGGATGATAAGTTAAAATAATCCTTAATAAATATTTCATGTCTTACTCAGTTTTTATTCTGATAGCATCAAAATTGATGTTTGTTGCCTTTCCAGTAAGCCCACTTTCTATGTCTTTTTCCCTTCACCCTCTTTTGTACACTGAAAAATGTCACATACTAATTTTTTTAGGAGTAGTCAAAAGGAAGGATTATGAAAACATTTTGAATGCAGTATAAGTATTGCTACTCCAGATTTCTTTTGACATCCATTTGCACGATAAATGCTTCTCCATCTCCTCATTTTCAATCTGCTGGTGGTGTGTTTAGTCTAAAATGGGTCTCTTATAAGCAGCATATAGATGGGTCTTATTTTTTTAATCCATTTGACCTATGTCTTTTGATTGGAGAATTTAGTCCACGTACATTTATAATAATCATTGAGAGATAATGTATTTAGTGCCATTTTATCACTTGTTTGTTGTTCCTAGAAATTTTCTCTGATCCTTTCTTGTCTTTATCACTTTTGATCTCTCCTTTGCACTCAGCCTCCCCTTTAATATCTCCAGCATGGCTGATGTAGCTCCTTTGCATTCAGAGTCTCCTTTAATATATCTTGCAGGGCTCGAGATTTTCTGTGATCCTTTCTTGTCTTTGTCACTTTTGGTCTCTCCTTTTGCACCCTGCAGGATTGGTTTCATCTGGTCACAAACTCAGTTAGCATTTGTTTCTCTGAAAAACTCTTTACCCTCCTTCTATTCTGAATGATAGGCTTGTTGGATAGAATATTGTTGGCTGTAGAACTTTCCCATTCAAAACCTTCAAATATATCATGCCACTTTCTCTTAGCTTGTCAGCTTTCTGTGGCAAGATCTCTTGCTAACTTATTGGTCTTCTCTAGTAAGTTAGGGCCTTCTTTTGTGTTGTCCCTTTTAAGATTTTTTCTTTATCTCTATTTTTGCAAATTTAATTATAATATGCTTGGTGTTAGCCTGATTTTGTTGATTTTGATGGGAGTTTTCTGTGCCTCTTTCATCTGGATGTCTGTTTCCTTCCTCAGAATAGAGAAATTTTCAGCTTATTTCCTCCAATAAATTTTCTGCCCCCTTTCTCTCTTCTTCTTCTTTCTGGGACTCCTATAATACACAGATATTAGTATGTTTGATGGAAGACACTGAATTCCCTAAGTCTATTTTTGGGTTCCCTAATTCTTTTTTTTTCTTTTTCTCTTTTTTGTTCAGCTTCATTACTTTCATTTCTTCTAGGTCACTAATTTGTTCCCAGTCTGTGGTTCATTGCATCAACCCTGTTTCCAATCTTTTTTTTTTTTTCCAATCTTGTTTTTAGTATTTTTCATCTCTGATTGATTCTTTTTTTTTTCACTCTTTTGTCTCTGTGGTAAGGGTTTCTAATGTCTTCTATTCTTTCCTCAAGCCCAGTGAGTATCCTTATTATTGTTGCTTTAAATTCTCCATCAGACATGTTATTTATATTTGTTTTGCTTAAATCTCTGGGTGAGTCCTTATCTTATTCTTTGATTTGTAATTGATTCCTCTCTCTTTGCATTTTGTCTAAGTCTCTGCCTTTTTTCCATATTAGAAAAGTCAGTTATGTCTCCTGCATCTAAATATAATGGCTTTACAAAGAAGAATTCATGTAGTGCCCAGGGCCTAGCCTGGGAGTGTCAGGGAGTGTCTCTGTGTGCTGCGTGCCCTCTGCTGTTCCCATCAGGCCAGTCCTCTGCAGAGACTGTCCTTGCCTGCTGTGGGCAGCGTGTGGTCTCTGGTTTAAATGCAGTGAGTTTTAACTAGGTGTGCTCTGGTCTGCTTGTGAAATGAGACCAGACATCACTTCCACCAGAACTGAGGCCCAGCGGAACTCTCTGACCTAGAGATGAGGTGTAGGCAGTGGTTTCTGCTGGTCTTTTGGGGGAGGGGGCCACTGCACTGGGACTGAGGCAAGTATGATTGAGAAGAGCAGTCCCACCACACCAGTGGGGGTGGGGCTTCTGTGGGCAAGTTAGGCCACCAGTGTAGGTGCTGCTTTGCTCCCACATTTGGCTCTGTGTTTACGCTGAGGGGCAGGGGAGACACCTGGCACTGCCCAGCTCTTCTGTCCCATGAGAGGTGTCTCCATAAAAGCTGCCTCTCAGGGTTGTGCTCTGAGAAGAGCAAATAAACTTCCCTCTGTGTGCCCAGATGTTCTTCAGATTGCTGTTTCCATACTGCCTCCCTGTTTGCCTGCCTTCTCTTCAGGAGCAGTACAGTGCCATCTGGGCTCTATGCTAGTCAAGCTTGCTGTCCTTTAAAATTCCAGGCTTCAAGCCTCACTGGCTGCACAAGCTCATTAAATTCAGCCCCTCTCATTTTCCAAGCCACTGTCTTTTGGGAAATGTTTTCCTTGTGCATTCCCTTATATGCTCCTCTATCTTTATCTCTATCTCTATATCTCTATCATCTCTCTCTCTCTCTCTCTCTCACTGTTCTCTGTGACCACAGCTTCCTGCCCTCTGACATCTGTTTCTTCCATAAACTACATCTCCACACTTCCTACCTTCTTCTTTGTGGCCCCTTCCCTCCCTTTAGTTGTGGATCTTGTTTTTTAGGATGATTTGATATTATCTAGTTGTGCTCATGGGTCAAGTCTAGGATCCCCTACTCCAATGCCATCTTCCTTTCTCTCTGATGAATGATACTGTTATGTAATACATTTTACCTTAATTATTAGTTCTCTCAGTCCATCTGAATACAGCAATTTTTTGGAAAATATTAAATTGGAGAGAACCTACTTAGACTTATTTTTGCAAGAAATTTTGTAGGGGAATCACCAGGAATTAACCAAGAAATGTTTTATTACATATTTCCAAAACTTAGTGAGAAGAAACTTGAATACTACCTTCTTTTCTTGATCAAAAAGTGATCTACATTTTCAATAATTTTATGTTTCTAATAACATCTTTTTACATTTGACTCAGAAAAAAATAATGTTGCTTTAATTTTGCTTTTGTGCTCACAGCGATAGCTCCTGCTTTAGAAATTCTATTCAACACTGAATCAAGGATTTTGTATATATTTATGTATTCTTATCCTTTACATGCTATTTATAAAACTTAATTTTAATGAACATCCAACTGAAATGAAAAGATTCAGTGCTTTGTTATACAGAATAATTTCATCATTATATTGGTTGTAGTATCATAAGAATCAAGAATTTCATTTTTCTATTTTTGTCTTAATTTTATAACATGCTGGAAAATGTTATAGAATATTTAGTTAATTGTAAAGGCACTTTGGTATAAATAAGAAAAAAAATGGAACTATTGCTTTATCAGGAAACACCCATCATGCAATTACTAAAACAATATGTTCAAAAGAAATAATTGGTATATGAAAGTTGGCATTTTGGAGGTCTTCACGTATAATGTGTGACTGTGCAGGTGGTGTTAAAGTCAAAGTTACCTCTGTCACCACATGTGTATAAAACTAAAGGTCAGTAGATGCATTTAATCTAAGAAGGATATGAATAAATTGATGGCATTATGGTTATTCATGGTAATACACTATGCCCTCAACATAAACATAATCTGTTAAAAACTGATTCTAGGAATTTAAATTTCTGGGAATTTTTTTTTAGAAAACTGTATTTATTTATTTTTTTTTTATTTTTTTTTTTTTAAAGATTTTATTTATTTGACAGACAGAAACACAGCCAGAGGGGGAACACAGGCAGGGGGAGTGAGAGAGGGAGAAGCAGGCCTCCTGCCAAGCAGAGAGCCCGATGTGGGGCTCGATCTCCGGTCTCTGAGATCATGACCTGAGCCGAAGGCAGTCGCTCAACCAACTGAGCCACCCAGGCGCCCCTAGAAAACTGTATTTAGTGAGTACTTGACCTTTATAGTTATCTCTTTACGTGATTATTTTAAGATTCAAATTACAAAAATTACTCTTAATTGAGTGTTATTTGTTTCTAATTTTAATTGCTGACCATGCTCCTAGATTTCAGTAACTGTTACAACAGTAATCTAAGAGCATGAGGATTATGTAGTAAAAACCCAGTAATTTTATCCAGAAGTTCAAAAAAGTATGAAAATATAAATAGCCTTTGTGCATAGAGTTAAAAAACATTCAGTGAAATAATGGCAATGATGGTTAATGCTGAATTGTATTTATGCTTTTTAAGAAAAACAAGTCAGTTGCATAGCTAAAGAGACTATCATAAAGGTATTTAGCCAGTATAAAATAAGAATAATATTAGATTATAATGAACATCTTCATGATTGCTATGTTACATAATGTGACAATTCCATTGTTTTGTGAACTATTTTAGAATAATTTCAGATTCAGAAAAATTACAAACATAGTACAGTAGTTCTTTACATCCACACCAAGTTTCTCCAATTGCTGATATAGTCTCTTTAGTAAGATACATCTCTCACAGTCAGGGAACCAATTGTGATACATTATTATTGATTAAAGTCCTTATTAAAAGAAATAAAGTCCATATTTCATTCAGAGATCCTAGTGTTTTTTTTTATTTTTTAAAGATTTTATTAATTTATTTGACAGAGAGAGACACAGAGAGAGAGGGAACACAAGCAGTGGGACTGGGAGAGGGAGAAGCAGGCTTCCCGCCGAGCAGGGAGCATGATGTGCATTCAATCCCAGCACAGTCCCATGACGTAAGACGAAGGCAGATACTCAATTACTGAGTCACCCTGGTGCCTCCTCTAGTGTTGTTTTTTTTTTAAATGTAACTTTTCTGTTTCAAGATCTCATATGGAATACTTTTTACATTATTCATTGCATCTTCTTAGGCTCCTCTTAACTATGCTTATTTTTGATGATTTTAACAGTTTTTAGGAGTACTGGTCAGAATTTTTGTAGAATGACTTAGGTTTGTCTGATTTTTTTTCTCATGATAACCTTAATTTTATGGTTTGGGGAGAAAGATGACAGAGATAAAGTGCCATTCTCATCAGGTCATTCAAAGATTCACAGCATCACCATGACTTACTGTTGGTTTTGACTTTGATCACTGTACTGAGGGAGCATTTTCAATTTCTTCACTATAAGTTGCTCTTTTTTTTTCTTCATTTCCCTCCCTTTTTATACTGTTTAGATAAAGCCATACTGCACAGTTCACATTCAAAATCTGGAGTTTGGCTATACCTCCTTAAGTAACAGAATACCTACATAAATTATTTGGAAATCGGTGGAGATTAGTCTCTGCTCCTCCATTTACTTATTTATTCAGTCTTTTATTTATATCAGTATGGTCTCAAGGGCATTTATTTTCTAATTTAGGTATTAATCCAATAATACTTTATTTTCTTGTGGCTCTTATGTCCATTTGACATATCCCAATGATTGTGTCTCCTTCTATCTTTCTAGCACTTTCTTCATTCTAACATTACTCAGTGCTCTAGAATCATAGCTGATTTTTCTTTCTTTTAAGAATGGATTTATTTTTTCTAAAAAAGAGAGGTGGAAATAAATGAAATACACACATATACAGAAAGTGTTGGATTTGGGAGTACCTGAGTGCTCAGTCAGTTAAGCACCTGCATTTGGCTCAGGGAATGATTCTGGGGTCCTAGGATAGAGCCCCATGTGAGCTCCCTGATCAGTGGGGAGTCTGCTTCTCCCTCTCCGCCTCCCCCTGACTTGTGTTCTCTCTCTCTCTCTCTCTCTCTCTCTCTCTCTCTCTCTCTCTCTCCCTCTCTCTCTCATAAGTGAGTAAAAATCTTTAAAAAGAAAAAAGGAAAAGAAAAGAAAGTAAAATGTTGGATATTCAGGTCATCCTCTTTTTCTAGTTCAGTCATTTTTTTCCATTTTAGAATAAACCTCAGTGTTTGGGGCAGTGGAAAATACTGAGGTGATTTAATTGTTTTTAAATAAGCAAATAAACATAATAGATGTTAGCACCCTTATTGTGCTAATCATGTGCAAGTATTATTTTAAAACTTTATATATATTAAGTCATTTCATCCTCACAGCATTCCTATAAATGTTGTTGCTAATAGCCATTTTATGGAAGACAACTGAAGTACAGGGAAATCAAATTTGCCTGAGGTTACAGAAATGGGTAGAGGCAAGATTTGAGCTCTGGCAGTCTGCTTCTACCATGGCCAAAAGACTACAATACTGTAACCCTTCCTAAACCTAAAGGACTTTTATAAAATGTATATATAAAAATGAAATTATTTAAAAGGAGCCTTCTTTTTTTACTCATTGCCAGAATCAAATGAATGTCTGTCATGTGCCCTGCGTCTCTTCTGAGTTTTATCAACAGCCTGGTGTCCTTCCTCAGTCAGATTTTATTTCTGGCACTTTGAAAATATGCACACCATACAAAACATTACTTATCTTTCCCTCCTGCCTATGGATCTGAATTTCTGTCCTCAATTTCTTGTACCTATAAATCTGTCATCCTTCTAACCACCCAGACCAGAAAACCAGAAGTTATTACCATTCCCTTTTCCCTTACTGACTCCACCTAATCTACCAATGATTAATAATTCAGTCTAGATGATCTGCATATTTTTTATAATAAGCTCTTGAATTTATCTGTATCATCCTTCTATGTAATTCAGATCCAGATCATTATTTAGTGGCATTCTTACAACGAATCCCTCATAACTACATGGTCTAATTCTAGACCTCATTTTTCCAACCCACTGTCAAGACCATACGTTTGTACAGACCATTGACTGAAACAGAATAGCATTTAAACATGATTCCAAAATGTCAAAATTATTGGGTCTTGGCAAGATACTCAACTTTCTGAAATCTCAGTATTCTCATCAGCATAATGGGAGATTTTAAATCTATTAAGGAGGGTAGTTTTGAGATATGATTAATATGTTTTAATCACCTTGTTTGGTGCCAAACATATATTAAAGACAAAAAAGGTGGTGCCTATATTTTAGTTAAGGTCTAAAAGTGGCAGTTTCTTGCTTAAAAATTGTATATGAACTACTATCTGGATAAGAGTCATTTTTCTGATAAATTTTGAATGATAAAATGATAAATTTTGCATTTGTGGACCATACAATTTCTGTTGCAAACTACTCATCAAGTGTGGAAACAGTTATAGACAACACTAAGTACCTGAGTTTGGCTCTGTTCCAATAAAACTTCATTTCTCTAATCATGATTAGCCAATAAGCCAAGTATAGCCTGCTGACCATAGTTTGCCAGTCTCTGACCTATGAAATCCAAGTCCCTTGGAATGGTTTTTACAGAACCTTATTGTGAGGTAATGTGTGCTTCCTTGCCTCCCCCCCCGCCCCCCCCCAAACTGGCTTCCTCTCTCTGTTCTTCCCATCTTACATTTTACATTCTAGTAGCATTAAACTACTTAGGGTTCTCTGCAAAAGTATTTTCTCGTGCTTCACATGTCTGCTTCTGCAGTCCTTTCTATCGTGATCACCTTTCTTATCTCAGAGTTAAGTTTTGTGTTTTACTCACCATGTGTCAGCTCAAGCTTCACCTCATTTAAAAAGTCTTTTCAAGATCTTAGGTACATACAGGTATTTATGTGTCTGTCTCCTTCAACAACAGGGATTATATCATATTCATTTCCCTACCTTTGGAACTACACTCAATAAATATTTGCTGAGTTAACATGTTATCAGATGTTATCCATGTTATTAGATATCAACCACACCAAAAAGCATTTGTGTCATAGATGTTTAAATCAAAGTAGCATTCTAGTTTATCAAAAGCCTACTAAAATATTTGTATTTCATGTAAGAGAGGAAATTATTTTCTTGTCAACTACTAAATTTGGACATTGTGTATTCAGAGACTCAGTGCTTCCTTCAACTGCCTGTTGTTCTAGCCCCACTAACCTTCACACTATCCCCAGAGCCATCTGTTTCACTCGCTGCCGGGCCTCTGTGCCCTCCGCCTGGAACACCTCCTTTAATGACCTGCACTTTGTTGATTCCTGCCCATCTTCCAACATCGATTCAAAAATCTCTTCCTTGTAAACACTTACAGTTATCATAAGTTACACTCCTTATATAATGTATTATGATTTTATATTTATTTCTATAATTTTTTGATTAAAAGGTGATTTGAACTTTCATTTCCATGCAGGAAGGCATTTTGACTCACGTAGGTATCTCCAACCCCTAAAAATTTACCTGACATGCAGATATTGGATGGATGTGTTGAATTAATAAATGAATGATCCAGTTCAGCTTTAGAATATATTTGTTTGTCATAATTTTATTAAAATTATAATAATTCAGATATGTCTCACATAGCAATATTATTTTGAAGCTATTCTTTCCTCTTTGATGTCAAATTAAGTCTTATGTATATTTGTTTTTAAAATTTTATACACATGCATCGATCATTTTTTGTTTGATGACTATATTACTTTTCCAAAAAGATAGAACTGCATATTTATGTTTTTTTCAGAAATGTTTCTTCAAATCTTTTCTGTGATTAAGTCTTACAATATTTATTTCTTTGTATTTATACAGAGGTCTCTTTTATAGATTCACCAATAAACATATCCTTCTCATTTTTTCTATGTTCAAAACCACTGGCTGCATAACATTGTTGTGGTCCCCACAATCAGGATTCATTAGACTGAACTGTTTCTCTGAGGTACACCAATTACCCAACTAAATATTGCTGAAAAGTGTAGTTTTCCAAAGGATGTTAGTAAGTATTTTGGTATAAAAAATAAGGCATGGTAAGCGTCCTATGGTCAATGGAGTTCAGTGTTAAACAAGGTATAAAATTTTTCCTTACTATAACAGCCTTTAATATACTAAACTGTTTTTCTTGAATTACCAAAACTAATCATGTTTTCCAAACTTATTTGGCCATGGATCCATTTTGTTGACCATATATCTATCTATTTAGGACTTTTATCTTTCTGCTTGTCATACAGAGTAGTTGATATGGGTGACCCCTTACTTAGCATTAAACTCCTTGAAACCAGAATCACACTATATTATATTTTCCAATCTCCCTTGTTACAGAACTTTGTAAATAATTCATGTTCAAATAAATTTTACATTCTTTGACACCTGGGTGGCTCAGTGGGTTAAAGCCTCTGCCTTCAGCTCAGATATAATATGCTACACCAAGACATATTCTTAAGACTTTTGCAAGTAACTAGATCTATTTTATGATAAATGTACACGTACATAAAAGCAGCAGAATCTTATGTTCCCTATAATCTGTGTCTCTGGCGGTGTCAGTTATCACTGAACTACTTGAATGTAGCATTCATTTTCATAAAGCACACGGAAAAATACCATGAAG
>PITA01003669.1:0-135632 GCA_004023965.1 Spilogale gracilis | reverse complement strand
TGCTCTAATCCTTATTATTTCCCGCCTTGTGTGGGGGTTGGTTTAATTTTTTCTTGATTTTCCAGTTCTTTTTTTTTTTTTTTTTTTTTGATTTTCCAGTTCTTTAAAGTGTAATGAGAGTTGGTGTATTCGGGATTTCTCAATTTTTTTGAGTGAGGCTTGGATGGCTATGAATTTCCCCCTTAGGACTGCCTTTGCTGTATCCCATAGGTTTTGTATCAATGTATCTTCATTCTCATTGGTTTCCATGAAGTGTTTCAATTCTTCTTTGATTTTTGGTTGATCCACATATTCCTGAGTAGGCTCGTCTTTAGCTTCCAAGTGTTTGATTTTCTCCTGAACTTTTTATGGTGATTCAGTTCCAGTTTCATGGTATTGTGGTCAGAGAATATGCAGGGAATAATTTCAATCTTCTGGTATCGGTTGAGCCCTGATTTGTGACCTAGTATGTGGTCTATTCTGGAGAAAGTTCCATGTGCACTCAAGAAGAATGAGTATTCTGCTGTTTTAGGGAGAAATGTTCTGAATATATCTATGAGATCCAGCTGGTCCAATGTGTCATGCAAGGCTCTTGATTCTTTGCTGATTTTCTGTTTATATGATCTGTCCATTGCTGAGAGTGGTGCGTTAAGATCTCCTACGATTAGGGTATTTGCATCAATATGATTCTTTATTTTGTTTAACTGTTGGCTTATGTAGTTGGCTGATCCCATGTTAGGGGCATAAATATTTACAATTGTTAGATCTTCTTGATGTATAGACCCTTTAAGAATGATGTAGTGTCCTTCTGTGTCTTTGACTACAGTCTTTAGACTAAAATCCAATTTGTCTGATATGAGAATTGCTACCCCGGCTTTCTTTTGGGGTCCATTGGCGTGAAAGATGGTCTTCCATCCCCTCACTTTCAATCTGGAAGTGTTTTTCAATTCAAGATGAGTCTCTTGTAGACAGCATATGGATGGGTCCTGTCCTTTTATCCAGTCTGCAACCCTGTGTCTTTTTATTGGAGCGTTTAGGCCGTTCACATTGAGGGTGATTATTGATAGATATGTTTGTATTGACATCATGTTGCCTATGGAGTTCATGTTTCTATAAGTTACCTCTGCATATTTCTGTTTTGTGTCACTCTTGGGTTTGTTTCTCCTCTAAAGAACCCCTCTTAGTATTTCTTGTAGTGCTGGCTTGGTGGTTGCATAATCTTTTAGACCTTGGCAGTCTTGGAAGCTCTTTATTTCCCCTTCCATTTTGAAAGTCAACCTTGCTGGATACATTATCCTTGGTTGCATATTTTTGTCATGTAACTTCCTGAATATGTCTTGTCAGCCCTTTCTGGCTTGCCAGGTTTCTGTGGAAAGGTCTGACATGATTCTGATGGTCCTCCCTCTATAGGTAAGGGATCGCTTTCTCCTAGCTGCCCTTAAGACATATTCTTTGGTTTTATGATTCAAGAATTTTACTATTATGTGCCTGGAAGTTTTTCTGGCCTCATTGATCTTGGGGGGTGTCCTCTCTACTTCTAGGACATGAACATTTGTTTCAGTCCTCAGATTTGGGAAAGTTTCATCCATGATTTGTTCAACAATATTTTCTAGGCTTCTTTCTCTCTCAATTCCTTCAGGGATTCCAATAATTCTGATATTGGAGCGTTTCATGGCATCATTCATTTCCCTTATTCTGTTTTCTTGGGATTTTAGTTGTTTGCTCCAAGACTTCTCTTGCTCCTCCTTCTTATTCCATCTGTCTTCTAAATCACTGATTCGATCTTCAGCTTCACTTACTCTGACTGTTAGCATATTTAAATTAGATTGCATCTCATCTAAAGCCTTTCTAACCTCAGCTTTCACTTCTGTTACTATGGCTTCCACTTTGAGACTAATGTTCTTTTCTAAATTGACTATTCCTTGGACTATTGCTGCCCTGAATTCCGTATCTGTCATATTGTTTATGTTCATTTCCAGTAATTCTGTGACTGAGGTTGCAGTCTCAGAATTCTTCTTCTGTTGGGTGTTCCTTCTTCGAGTCATTGTGGCGAGGAGTGGTTGAGGGGGTGTATGGCTAGATATATCAGCCACTATCTAGGTGTATTGGTCGTTGGAAGGTTTTGGAGCAACCAGAGTTCACCCCCGCAAAGGAAGGAGAAAGAAAAAAGAAAACAGAAGAGAGGAAGCAAGAAAAGACACCCCTGCCAGAGTGGGGCCCGGTGATAGGATTTATATGGTACAAAACTGTTGCAGGGTAAAGAAAAGGGTTATCAAGGGTAAATGAAGAGATCAAAAAGCGAAGCCCAACCTATATGACCCCCAAGACCAGTATTTATATAATATAAAAGCAAAGACAATTACACAGACACACTGACAAACTAGAGTGGGAAGGTGAGGGCAGACACTCCTTGTCGGCAAGGAATGTGTTTCAGACGCTCCCGAGTCTGTCTTCTTGTTACTGTAGCCCACTTTCAAAAGATATAGGGGGATTAGAACTGGTTGTATATAGGGGTAGTATTGAATAGGGATGTGGGATTGACTTGAAGCTTGTATCTACATGTACACGTAAAGAGAATAAAGGAAAGAGGAGAGAAGAAAGGGAAAAACAGAGAGAGCGAACAGGGAAACAAGAGGCAACAACAAAAGCAGAAATACAGGAGTGTGTTTGAAAAAATTTCAGGGTAAAAAAGAGAAAAAAAAGAAAAATAAAAAATGTTATGGGGTGTTGTATTGGGTATCACGTTGTGATAAGAAGGGGGCTAAAAGTTTAAAGAAGAAAAACCATGAGAATGTATTTTTAAGCTTAAAGTGGAAGCTTTAAAAGTAAAACTAGAAAAAAGTTTAAAAAAGTAAATGAGGTGGAAAACTGTATCAATGAGTTGTAGGGCTTTTGGTACTTATAGTCAGTGCCAGGAGTTTAATAAATTGCCTTTCCCCGATTTGGGGTTTTGCATTGGAGTGTTGTCCTCCTGAGCTTCTGGCTTGCTTTCTGGGGGCGGGGCCTGCTGTTCCGTTTCAGTCCTTCTACCTGGGCTGAGTCTCTTGTTATAGGTTGGTCTCCATGGTAACCAGGTTATCAGGTTACAATTCTCAGGTATCGGAGCGTTGTTCTTTTATGTCCTTTTTTTCAGCTGTTGAGGAAGTCAGGTCGGAGCAAGATGTCTGCACCCAGACCTCCCTCCCAGAGAGAGCCTCTACACAGAGAGGGGCTCTTTCCAGCCTCCCGGTTGGCAGTCTGTCACACCCGGGCTGGCGCAGATGTTGTATTGATTTCTGCCCCCACCCCCATTTGTCGTCTCACTCCTGCACCTCAAAGCCACAACTTTTGGATCGCGTGACTTTGCGCCCTGGGACCCGCGGCCTCTCCGGTCCCACGCAAGTCTGTAAAAACGCCTTCCCTGGGGGGGGGGTCTGCGCCCGGCCCATGGTGTGGAGAGAAACAGGAGAGCAGGGCAGCGGTGTAAAAATAGAATCCACGCCCGCTGCTTTCGTGGCAGCTGCGGCAGCGCCGGCGGCGGGAAAAGAAAAAAAAATTTTTTTTTTAAAGTCTCCTTGCCTTGCCCCGGGCTCCACTGTGTTCCCGTTTCTGTCTAGCCCTGATTCAGGCCATAATCTGCTGTTGTTCCTCACTCACAGAGCACTTTCGTTTTGGGGTATTTGCTTTCAGTGGTTCAGCTCTGTGGGCTTCCTCCCCCACACCCCTGTCTCTGGGGGCAAGCCTCCAGACCCTCCAATTTGTTTCTACCTTTTTGCCGATGGTCCTTGTCTCCCGTGGTGATCCAGAAGTGCGAAATATTACATTTCAGGCTGATTTCATGGGTGTTCACAGTGGTCTTGTAGTGTTTTTTTCGCTGGAATTCAGCTCTCTTCAGGGAACTCCCCGAAATGTGGTCACCTGGCCTTCTACAATCTTGACTCGGGAGTAGCTTTTTTTAAGAAAATGAACTTTTGACGATTCATCTCCCATCATGATCTCTACCAAGGATTTTCTCAGAACCCTTTGCTGAGGTCCCTGACTGAGAGAGTAGGTAGGTTGTTTCTGCTTTAGGAGCTGTTCTGTTGCCACATCGCAACAGGCCCTGAAATACATAATGGAGAGAAGACGCAGGAAGAAGAGGAGGAAGGAGATGGAGGAGCAGAAGGGACTTAGGGTGGTAGCAACGAAACATGGTAAGTTGCTATTTTAAAACCTACCTCCTCACTTGGGAAAGAGCAAAAGGAGTGATACTATGATAATAACTGTGCTTTTGAAAGATGAGAATATCATATTTTTTCTCCAACCTCTTTATTTGCCCACTTTTCTACAGTGAGCAAGTATATATTCCTTTTATAATTGGGAAAAACAAAATGATGCCTCGTGAGGTACCTCGGTGTCCTATGTCTCATTCTGGACCTTTGATAGAGTAATGGTTTGAGGAGGCTTACTAACTAATGGTCAGATGAACACAAATAGAATGGGTGGGGCTAAGAAGCCACTGTGGCCTTGACCCCTTCAGTGCTCATAGGAGGAAAGGTCAGGGGTTTCCTATGAGGGTGTCTAACCTAGTAAGCACAAGTCTAATCTTTGAGAAAGTAGAATTGTTTTATGGGAGGGTTTTACTCTTTTCCTCTGACATCTTTTTGATTTCTGGAAATTCTTTTTATTTCAGTAGGGGACAAAGCCCTTGTGTCCCAGCCTCGGACACAGTGTTTTGGTTCACTGGGAACATCAGCATGCATGAGTACATTGGACAAATACTGATTTACCACCCTGAGCCTGGCACCTTGCTTCTTAATATCTGCAAACCCAGCAGGAGCAGCCGTGGGAGGACAGGTGAGCATCTGAGCAGCTTCCAGTTTGGGGACTTCTCTCCTTCAAACACACAGTTGGCCTTTCTACATTTTATTCATCAGGATTCTTTGGGTCAGGCAGATGGTCACAGCAAATGCCATTGTGCTTGTTCATACAAGAGCTCTTCGATTACCTTTTCCACACCAAAATAACTAAAATAAAATACCTTCCTGGGTATTCCAGGAAGACATTAATTAATGGTATTGAATAAGAAGGAAATTAAAGAGGTTAAGATATTTGAGAAATGGTAATAGAACTTTGGGCGTGTAGTGAGAAATCAGGAGACACAGAAGCTCTTTAAAAACTCGGGTGCTGTAGAATGAAGTGTCATATGGAATTGTAAAAATAACAACTATGCCGGAGTCTTGAAGAGTCAAGGAGTAGTACAGGAAGTGAAACAAGGAGAGGCATCTTTGCTAGTTGTTGAAATCCTTTTCCAGTGCATCTTGGCTTGTTTATATCAACTTTCCTAACTTGCCTTCCTAATATTATATACCATGTCTATGCTCATGATCAGGAAGGGCAATGTAGCATTTTGATGAATGTGCTGAAACCAACTTCTATGGACCGAATTGTGGGCCCCCCCCCAAATTCATATGGTGAACCCCCAGTGTGTTTGTATTTGGAGGTAGGACTTCTGGGAGGAAATTAAGGTTAATTGAGGTCACACAGGTGGGGTCCTAATCAGATAGGATTGGTGGGCTTTATGAAACTGTCTCCCTTTCTTCATGGACATGCACCAGGGAAAGGCAATTTTGACATGAGGACACCGTGAGAAAGTAGCTGCCTGCAACCCAAGGAAAGAGCTCTCACACTCTGACCCTGCCGACATTTTGATCTGGGACTTAGCAGCTTCCAGAACCATGAGAAGGAAATTGTTGTTTAAACCACCCAATCTATGGTATTTTGTTGTGGCAACCCAAGCTCAGATACCAATGTGGTTTTTGGATTTGGGGGGGGAGGGGCATGGGGGAGTAACTCTAAATTATTATGGCAGAATCTTGACCCCGAGATTTTTTCTTTTTATATCAAGCTCAGTTATTTACACCTTTTTTTTTTTTGAAGTTTTCTCATTGATAGAAATAATACCACCTGTTCATTTTCCATTAGTTGGAGTAACGTTTTGTACTGGGAAAATAAGAGAATTGGTATTACTATATAGCTTGAAAGCTATATATAGCTCTTCCTTCATACCTGTTTATCTTGGGTAATTACAGTTAGCCTCGAACTGCAGATCCCTGAGAATGGGCTCTTCTTGATTTCTTTCAGTTCTAAATCTTGAACAGTTTTATTTGATTCTTTCCCAACTATATATAAAAAAAGAATTGAGCAATAGCGATGAATACAGAAGACTAAGCTTCATTAGAATATGGTTAATAACAAAACACTATTAATGAAACATTAAAACATGAAGAATAAATGCTACTTTAGAACATTCAAAAGTCAAATACAATTTTTTAGGAAATTATTTTATTTTTGTGTCTCAACAGATGAAATTCATAACCGTTTTCTGATAAGACAGTTCAAACATACAAATCAATTACAACAATGTGCTTATCAGCTCCCCCCTCCCACCCCTTTATTTTAAAGCAACTGACAATTATGAAGAACACCAGGACAATAGGGCTTAGCTAAACAGTATGGCAATTTAAAAACGGCCTTCTAAGAAAATAATTACGATAGTTGTTGAAAAGAATTTGTCCTTTGAGCAAAACAGACTTCATTAAAAGAATCATCATAAAATGAGGATTATAGCTTCCCTTCCACTGAAAGGGAAAAAAGAGGATGTATATTAAAATAATGGTACGGAAAGCTGGGGAGTCAGACAGAAAACAACAGAAAGCCCTAGGCAATAAATTTCTCCAGTAAAATGCATCCCTTTGAAGATATCCATTCAAACTCTTGAATCATATTGAAATAAATAACTGTTTCCCCACCCCCAGCACTGGAAGTGAATCGTTTTATTATCAATACTTTTTTTAACATTAGTTTAATAATTTTCACAAGCCAACCCACTAAAGAGAGTGGGGTTTGTGATAAATCTTGTAGAGATTGTATTAAGGATAAACCAAGCCAATTGACGGTTAATGCCATTTTAGATTCTACTTGTAAAGGGAGTTGATACAACCTCGCAGACCTGGGACTCCCAGGGGGAGAGGAATTCATACTCAGGAACTTTACCCAGCCAACTCTAAATCCTGTAGCACCTTTGTAATAGGCCCCCAGTTCTACATACCATTCCCTCATGCTTTCATGGTAAGCCTCACAGCACCCTTGTGAGGTAGGTAGTGTTATGGTCCTTTTGACAGGTGGAGATGCAGAGATGTTAAGTAGCTGGTTCATAAAGAAACGTGAATCCAGTGACAGAGCCCTGGGGACTGTTACCCCAGATCCTTGTTTTTTTTAGTACTTAACTATTCTGACTCCCTGAGAGTGGATCATTAAAGCAGGTAGGTCCTTAAAGCCAGATTAGTACCTGGCTAGTTGGACACTAAGGAAAAGGCCCATCTCTAAATCACAATTTGGATGTTAGCATGAGAAATAGGTGATCACCTTGGACATCAGAGAAGTTAAAGTGGTGAAATGCAGGAATAAAGTTTGGACCACAATTTGATAATGACTTTATTCATCAATGTGCTGTTGAGTTAGTATGATAATGAACACTCAGTAGATGTTGCATGATTAAATGCATGAATACATGGATGAATGAATGAAAGGAGATTGTGCTTGGATAAGTGAAAAATTAAAATTTCTACATATTTTAAAACAGAAGCTGGAGAAATCTTATTTGTACTTCCTAATCAAGGATAAAAAGGAAAGAGTTAAGTAAATTCCTGAATTTCCTGTGGGCATGTATTTGAGCTAATACTGGCAATGTTTAAAAGGATATAGACATCTAGACACTTAAAGTAATTTTTAATAAAGAATTTGTGTACTTATTGGTTTGGAACCTGAACTACGAAGACCAGTATTAGAGGCAGTGATACATACGTAAACATGATCCATTTTCCTTTGAAGTGAAATTATCTTGTATATACCTATTTTCTCACTGCCATTCATTTGAAAAGCTTCTGCTGTCCAGTTCTTTTCAAATGCTATTCTTAAAATACATTGAACTTGAACAATGAACTACTCTTCTCTTGACTAACCAGTTACTTTCTGTTTCTGCAAACTCAATTTTTTTTTTTTTTTTTACTCCAGATGACTCAGGATTGGAAAAAGCTTCCATGTGTTGAAACCAGCAGTGCCATGGAAGGATCTTGAGACCACTGAAGCAGAGGCAACCGACCCTGCAGGTATTGCTAAGGTAGAAGATCTCCTAGGAATCAAGATGGTGGAGCTAACTGAGAGGTCTCTGTCCCTTTGCATTGCACATTTGTTCTGGACTCCAGTGAATTCATTTCTAGGAGGCTATCTGATATACATGGAGGCTTAAGAAACTCAGGATGCCATGGTATGGATGTGTGTGTGTGTGTGTGTGTGTGTGTGTGTGTGTGTGTGTGTGTGTGTTTAAGGAAGTGTTTAACTTTCATGAGAACCCTGAATGTATATAGTAGGTGTGATCTATTTAGTCTTCTGTACATCCAGTTAATACCAGGGCTAAAGAATAGATTGAATGCAGGAAATTGCCTCTGTGCGATGGTACTAGCACGCTTGAGCTTCAGTGCTTAGGAAGAGTATGACCGGGATGCTGCAGTTAGAAAAGGCTCATATAAATGCTACCTCTGCCAGAGAAGTGGGGGAGGGAAGTCTGGTATATATATTTATTTCTGAAGGTGACAATGAATAAAATTATTCAATATAGATGTCACTATTCAATGTAGATGGTCACTTTTGCAGTCACATATAAGATTTGGGTCTTCCAAGCAAAGAGGTAACCTGTGGAGGAGTATTTTGGTTTTTTTATAGAGGCTCTGCTTGGATTTTCATCTCTCAGAGCCTGACTCCTTAGTGATTGAGTTCTCTTCTTAGTTTTGCTTATTGGAGGCCAAGTAGAACAGTGAGAATCCTCAGATATGATACATGTTTTCCATCTGCCTTTTATTATTTCTCTAGCTGGTTCTTAGTTATAGGTCTCTGTAACTGGCAGTAAAATACATGTACTACTTAGATTTATTGACATGTCCCAACATTCTGACTTACCTGGTTCAGAGTATTATTGAATGGAACACTGCCTATATATCCATACCAATGGATTTCCTTCTCAGTCCACATTTTTTTGATAGAAAGTTGTAATTTTTGCATTTTGTTGTTTATAGGGGTTGATGAAAAGCACCATAGTAACCAACACTAGAAGCCAGTGTTTTCAGGTTTTCCACCAGTCACTGGCAGAATTTCTAGGGGAATTTCCCTTTAGAAATTCCACTGAGGTTTCCTCCTTAACTTGGCTTCATGCCACATAAATCTTCATGTCCTAGATTTTGGTCTGACAATGAAGTAATTAAGAAAAGAATATCAGGTTCTATAATAAACTTATCTGCCTTAAAAGCAGTAGGTAGTCACTCAAAATGTTTATCTCGACTATATTAAATGACACAGAAAAATTAACAGCAAGCCTGCTGGTGCAGTACGCTCAAAACTGAGGAAAATGAGGAGGGGACAAGACCCCCAAACAAAAAAAACCCTAAACAAAAAAATATGGGCTTCCAAATTTACAAGGCACGTGACCAGAGTGTATTTTGTAAGTAGAGCCCAAAGACAGGCGGAGTTAAAAGTATGTTTAGCTTTCATTAAAAAATCTGACTCAGTGATATTACCCTCTTCCCACAGTTAAAGAACAAGTCCTGAAGTACTAGATCCATCTCCCTGATTAGTGTGATTACTGGCCAACTCAACTTGTGATATATTCATTGGCAGAAGGGTATACTCAGCATATTCGAAACTTCCTTCATGGATCATCTACTTTAGTCATGTGAGTTTAATAGTATAAAATGAAATTCACATTGTCAGAGATGGGCCTCTTACCCAAGCAGCTCTGGCATTACTAGGGAAGCTTCAGGGAGAAGGAAATCCCTCTCTGGTGGCACGGTCTTCATTTTGCAATTAAGGAAGCCAGCAGTCTCAGAATTCAAGTGTTTGCTGCTGCGTAGACTTGAATCCTGGACTTTTTCGTCCTGTATCAAGAC
The DNA here is from genome assembly GCA_004023965.1 of Spilogale gracilis. Classification (NCBI taxonomy): domain Eukaryota; kingdom Metazoa; phylum Chordata; class Mammalia; order Carnivora; family Mephitidae; genus Spilogale; species Spilogale gracilis. The sequence continues at coordinate 125,694 of PITA01003669.1, read as the reverse complement.
TTCCTGTCAGCTTGGTGCCTCCTCCTCCACTTATTCCTTCTCTCCCTGGGAGGCATCTAAGAAGCCACGGGGGAGGAAGATGGTATCATGGGAGGATAGCTCCTTGCGCAGGACTTCCTGAAGCCCTTTCCCTTCAGGACCAAAAGTGGAGAGAGAGAAAAAGCACCAAAAGCACCTTCATGTTCAACAGAAAGATTGCACAAGTGTCTATATTTTTAATTCTTTTACTCTTCAACGCTAGACAGCCTTCTCTTCCCCTTGTTACCAATTTGCGGGAAGATGAGTGAGCTTTCTTAAAATTTGTTGTGCTTTCTTCTCTTGTAGGATGTCTTGAATCACTGATAGTTGGCTGAGTGAAAAGTAACTGAGAAAAAGTAGATGTTATGTGTATGGCTGGTTGAACCCTTCGTGCCTGAAGTCATGCCCATTACTGGCTCATGTAACCAAGTCAAATGCATTTGGGATAATTTTTCAAGTGATACAGGATTTATCTTCACTGAAATAGATTATATTTATAGTGGGCTAATGTTACTTAGATTTGGATATCCAGCAGATTAAACCATGGCCTGTTGGCAATTTTGCGTAAAAAGAAACTAACAGCTTGGCGTCTGATTTCTGCTCTGAGCGGTCTCCACCTACCCTGGCATTAGAATCAAATTCCACTAGACTGGTCCTTCCTGACTGAGACTATTTGATTATTTCATCTAGTAACAGTGCTAAAGATAGATAAGTAACCTCATGTTCCTGGTAAGGCTCATAGAACGTGCCTCTTTCTCAATAAGGAGATATTTTCTGACTCCAATCACCTTTTATTACATTTCATTACTTAATAATACCCCAGTGGATTTAACTGAAATGTCAGATGCTTAAGCCCTTTACATCCATAAAGAAAACATGTTTTCTTAACTTATTTTACATATTAATAAAAGAAGTTAGTCTGGTTTTACATGTTAAAAAAAAATGCCCACAACAATGAATCAATAATAGTCAATCAGACACAAACCTAAACTGAGATACTTTTGTCATTAGCAAACTAATTTTTTGAGAACAAAAACAAACTATCAGGCATTGAAAAACAAAACGGAAAAAACTTCTGTAGGTTTTTAGTAGTTCCAATCATGGGATGTTCCCAGAATAAGATTTTGATTAAAAAAAAAATCAAAGAAAAGCACAGACACACATTGTTTTTTTTCTTTTCCTTGTTCCCTCCTGCTCAAGCATATCAGTCTTTAAAACAGTTACATTTTAAACAGTTAAAAAAGTCAAACCACCCTCTCCCACATATTTATATATGTATATATAAACAATAGTTTTTAATGATGATTTGGGCCATTCCAAACTGTATGGAAAAAACGTAAGACAATTGACTTGCATATAAAGCAACCCATGTGTGTAATACACCTGATTTTATAACTAGGGAGGAAAAGAGTATGTTTTCTTCCAGATAGCCTCTAAACAAAGTTTGTGACTCAGCTCCTATGTCTTGCTATCACATATGTTTGTATATGAGTCAGTGCCTTGCTAAACACATAGCGTTATAAATAACATGAGAAGTTTTGGTTTTTTTTTTTGCAAGTTTGAGTTTATCTCCTGCTTAATGGTTACTTGTTGATTATGTGATATTATAGACTGTACTGACTATATTGTAGTGGAGATTAAAGATATTGAAGCAATTTAGGATAGAAGGTGTATACCAAAATGAAGGAAGTTAAAATGGCAACCAAATTTCTGGATTTTTTTGGGGGGGGGGTGCTGTAGAGTAGGCATAAAATCTTTGACCCATTTCAGCATAGAAGGTTATCTTTTAAACTTTATTGGAATTAATACAGTTAACCAATTTAATAGAATGTAAATTTGCATTTTTGTTGTCTTCTAAGGGCTACTTTGCATATTAAAGGTAAAGCCTTCCTTAAAATATGCAATATCCTCTTGATTATGCCAGTTTTTTTCTCATTCTGCTGAGGCTATAAATAAAGTTTCTATTTAGGGCTGGCATTATATCAACCCACCTGCTTCTAGAAGAGAGGGAAAAAAAGCAGAATCGCTTCACCTGCGCAGTGCTGTCAGCTTGTGATTATGTGAATGGTAAGTCTTAACTTTTAAAGTATTAGGAGAAATAGGCTGGAGGTTTTTTTTTTTTTTTTTTTTTTTTTAAAGCAATTTCCAGTTGAAAAATTACCCTAAAACTTCTGAGTACCAATGAAAGCAGACTTATTCCCGGAAACAGCATTCATTGATGAGGTTTGACAGCAGCAGGGAGATGACGCTACAGAGGAGGGCAGAGCCAGAGAATGAGGGATCACTTCAATTGTGGTCTCAGGAAAGGAGGTGGGAATGTGGGGGATACCAAGGCTTTCCACTCTGTGGACTGTCTCAGGGGACTGCATAGTCCCAGCTCTCTTCCTCCTTGACATTCAGGATCTTCTCCAGGGATTTGGGGGCGGGGGAAGGAAAAGTGGCTTTAATGACCTTGGCCAAGTGAGACGGGCGGTCTGAGGCACATTCAAGTATGTCTTGATCAGATTCCGTATTTTGAAAGAGGCACATCAGCTCCAGGTCTGTTTTAGAAAAATAAACCTTTTACAGACCTCTTAATCATATATATATATTTGATTTGCTTATATTTGCTGCAAACATTTTGTCACAGGCCAAGCTAACACAAAATAAGCAATTTTCATTCTCTATCACTTTTTTTTTTTTTTGAGAAATACAGCCACATTTATTGTTCCGAAAACAGACGAACCAATTTCAGATTTGAAAACCTGTCATTGTTGATTTAAACCATAGCTGACTTGACTAAACCTAGCAGATCTAGACTCTTATGGCCCCTAGACCCAGTTTTTATTATATGACTTAGGTAAATAACATAGCAAATCAGCCAGCATTTTGATCTTGTAGACTTAAGTTGTGAAGCTGTCTTTTGCCTGTCGCCATACTTACACTACATTAAGAATGAAGGTGTGTTCTTGGGGATGGTGTTTGAAGGGGCTAAGGGGACAGTAATGGAAAGAGTCATCAAGTGCCTGCCAGAACAGCAGTAAGCACCCTCTGGTGCCTAGCCAATGTGTGTAATTCTGAAATCAGCAAGTCAGATAATATTTCAGTCCTCAAGCCTTCCCACACACAAAGGCAAAGTAACTCTAAAACTCCTCAATCAGAAAGAATCAAGGATTCTAGAGGAAAGGACAGAGCTCCCAAAGCCAATGGTGGAAAATCCCTGGAAATAACCAGGCACAGGATATACAAGTCCAATGGGGAATGTTGCTACAACCTAGTCCTAGTAATAAAGAATGATGTATCTTCACCTAAGTTCTAAGTAGACTGAATGGCTTTGGCCCCAAAGATGTTGTTTCTAGGTTCAGATGCCACACGATCCATTTGGAATAGATTGTGTGAGCTATTTAAAGGTGGTGGAGATATATGAAATAGGAATAAAACAGAAACTAAAGAAGAACATAATTTAGGATTCTTTCTCAGAAGATAGTAACTATAAATTTTAGCAATTCTTTAAATTTTAGCAATTCTTTAAACCCTCAATAATGTTCTTTTATTAAGTCTTAGCCTTCTATGCTGAAAATTATGTATTTTTTTTCTTTCCTAGAAAGTCTCAAGACATATTACATGTTGCTGAACAACTTTTGAGCACAGTTCCTGAAGTTAAAACAAATGTCTTGACCCTGAGATGAAGGGAGAACCTGGAAGGGTAAGTTAATTTACATGGGACTATACTCACTTTTTCTTCTCCAAGATCACATCCTCTCTTTTGTATGTCCTAAAATATAAATATATTTGTTCCTACTTGAGTCATGGAAAGTGACAAAAGTCAGACATCAATGCAGGTGAGATTTAAATAATCCTTTTAAAAATAAAGTCATAGAAGATTATATAACTCCTGGGCTTCTCTGAGAACTGAGGAGAGCAAAATATCTAACAGAACAATGAAAAGAGAATCCACCCTTGACTCTGTAGAGCAAATCCTAAATACCTTTGCAGTACTGGGGAGTTGGTGGTGAGAAGCAAAATTTCTGGGAAGCTTGAGCAAAACTAGAAATCTGACCCACATCCTAGGATGTGTAAATCTTAGCAATTCTTGGTTTATATTTTCAGATTATGAGAACATTTGAAAAGCTCATAGCTATAAATGCAGTGAAAAGGAAATGAGGTTTACAAAAGTGAGTACTGGGAGAATTCGGACAAGTAGAAATCCCTCATCAGGAACACATCAAGCCAGATTGTTGAGTTACCTTACTCTGGTAATATGCATTTCAGGCATCTGCAGACATGGATCAATTCTTTCAGACTATGAGGGCTCTACTCAGAGAATTTTTTCTTCTAGAGATTTAATGCCTAGAGAAAATAAACATTTATTTGAAAATGACACACACACACACACACACACACACACACACACAACGGAACTGGTCAACCTAGAACTAAATGCTGAGCCAAACAACTGTTTTTCTTTTTGGCACACATTAAGACATCCTCTGGGGAAGAGGTTGACTCAGAGAGGTCTACTTAGGAAAGAATTTGATCCATCTGCTCTCTGAGCTGTTGTTCTCTACCATGGTCTACCTTGCTCCAATAAAGAGGCAATCTGAAGACATAAGGGAAAATTCCTTGTGTAACTCCATACTAAGCCCTAGAACTAGTTAATGGGGCCCCTGGTCAGCCCTTTGCAGATATACAAAGGAACCCAAGATCTGCACCGCTAGCAAGAATGACAAAAATTAAGTAGCCATTGAATTAACTATAAATCCATTACTGTGATGTTTCTGGAGAAAAGTAGCAAATTCTCCTGGAAATATATGGCCAGTACATTCTCATGACCAGATCATGTTTGCTAGTGGTATCTTTTTTTTTTCTTTTCTGTTGGAGCCCAATTCAAATAGTAATTTTACCCTTAGTGGTAACACTGGGTTTATGATGACTTCAGAGGAGCACTACTTTAGTTCGCTGTTAACCAAACTGGGTTTGATGGAACTCCAGTTTTTCAGAATGTTAACAGTTACATCAGAAAAGGAAAAGCTTCGTACTTAAATAAATGATAGAGAAACCCTAAGGTGAGCAATATAAAACAGAATTCTTTTTTACAGGACTTGCAGAGGATTTATTAGGCTCATGTGTATTTGAACATCAAGAGGTGGTAAAAAAAAATGCAGCATTTTCCCAGTTTAGTAGTCTATCCAATCTCTTTTTTGGAAGAGTGCTTGCTGATATCTTCAATACCTGTTGTTCCACAGATCAGAGCATGGAAGCCCCTGAAAGAGTGAAGTTTCTCTTCTAATGGAATAATCACAACATCTTTTCACTTAATGTTTTTGTAGATGGGTTAACTTTAATTCAATTTCATTTGACTAAGCTGCTTTTGGTTAACTTTTATTTTAACAGAAAACAGCAGTTACAAAGCCCTTTTATTAATTGATTGATGTTTCTCTTGTTGTTGGACAAGTTGGGTTGCAAATACAATGGTGCAAAATTAAGACAAAGTATTTTCTATTAAGTTGTGGAAGACTAGCTCTCCACTTTCTCTTTTCATTTTGAAAGACCCCATTCCACCAGCACACAGGAAATAGAAATTACAGAAAAGTCTTGATTTGTATTATTGGATATGTAATATGAGGTAATTTCCAAAAGTGGAAAATGAATTTCTAAAATATCTCTGATACTCATTAGGAAAGTCAAATGAAAAATGACTTAAAGAGGCAATGCTTCAATCTTTCTGTCTCATTTCCACCCTTTATTAAGGGAGAAAGGGGTTTAACTGCTACTCTCCAATCGGCAAAACAATTTCTGGACCTGTCACTTTTTTATCAGGGTCAATTTAATTTTGTCGAAGCTCCTCAAAATTTCAAATGATACAAAAAAAAAAAAAAAAAAAAAAGCCAGCTTTTTGAAAGTCAACCCCCTAGGCGGATATGTCAAGAAACAAAACTCAGAGACTTCCTATTCACTGTCCAAAAGGGGGCTCACTTTCAGGTCCCTCTCAAAATGTACAAACAATGGACATTTCCTATCTGTCCTTTGCTGATTAAATAGATCACATTTCATGAACCCACTCTGCATTCAGTGCTTTCTCGGATCATATGAATATATACCTTGAAAGCCATTCACTATTCACTGAACATTTAGCCAAACGGAATTAGGTCTCATTTGAACCAGATCACTAGTGGTAGGGGCAGGATGCCATTAAAAAACAAACAGACACTAATGTTTTAACTTTGTGTAACGATCATTAATACAAACTGAACTGTGCAGAGATTCTTGGGTCAGAGGCGTAAAAGTATCTGCACAAATTAACCTATTTGTAGGACTCTTAAACCTAGTTTTTTCCTCTACTCAGGACAGAGTAGGAAAAAAAACTAAGTGCTTTTTAATTCACCTTGTTTCTCCTCACCTCTTTAAAAATGAGACAGAATCCCCTTGTGTACACAAGATAATTCTCAAGCTAAAAGAAAGCAGGGAAAAGCCCTGAAGCTACCCATTCAAGATAATACTGTATGTACAGTAAATATTTGAATAGAAAACATCAGAATGGTAGCTGGATATTTTCTTTGACTGGCAGCAATCCAGCCTTCAGACAGCTAGCATTGTAATAGACACTTAGCTGCTTAAGATCACGTGATGCCTGGATCACCCTGGTTTTGGTTGGCATCTGAGAAGAACTGCTTTTCATCCACAGAACTTTTGCACATCCGAATCCTTGATCTCCGCTACGAGGTCAGTATTACCCTATGAGTATAGATAACAACTAGGTGTTCTTCCTATTAACCCATTAGTAGCAACTGATGAAAGTAAAGTTGTGTTTAAATGGATCATCTTCTTCCTGATCACCTAATTGCATTTACAGGTACAACCAGTGGCATACAACCTTCTGGGGAGACCGAGGGCTTTGTTACAGTAAACTGGTCCAGGGTGATATCACAAGTATAAAAAATATTCCATTCTGTATCAAAACTAGGCACATGCCTTTATTTATAGTAACAGAAGTTAACAGAGTTGAGCAGTTTTGCCTTGGCCCTATTTCTTGGCATCCTACATCAGACAAATGCATCATCCCGCATCTCTCCGCCCATTACTCCAGGGATCTAGTCTCCAGATCATCTCTATGGAAAGGAAGGTGAAATCACACTTGGGTCTAGAGTGGTGAGTAACTAAAAGCACAACCTCTCATTCATATTGCTTTAAAACATATACAGCATATATGTTTCAAAAAAAAAGAGTAAAGAATATATTGATTTGTGGTGCTGAATCAACAATATGGTATGATGCAAGGCTTTAAACAAATGAGAATCATAGATACAAATTTTTCTGTAGAGTATGTTTTCAACAAATGTGTCTTTTTAATATGTAAATCCTACATTGTAGGTTGTTGCTTGTTTTTTCTTTTGTTTTTGCCGTGGTAGAAAATGTTGAGTAACTGTCCATGAGCATGAGCCAAAGGTTCAGGTTCATTGCTGAGATCCCCAGAATGCCAATATTTGCAATGCAAACAATTAGTATCCCACTGTGAAGGACTCTGACCCGTGTCTGCCTGCCTCTAAGTGGAGAGTCTCCATGAGAAGTTGTCCTGCTTCCACGGACCCTGCTTTGACACAGGGGCAGCTGCACAGGGCCGCCTTCTAACCTAGTCATTGACTGTGCCAGCTGTCTCACTGGTGACCACCACCGGCCCAGAAACAACCATGCGAGTGCTAGACCCTCAGATCATTTTCATGTTGAACCGCCTGGGTCCAGCCACCTCCCCTTCCACAACAGCACCATTGTTTTTTCGGGGTACGTACTCGAGGTCAATGCTGTTTTTATGCTTGCCTTTCCCTCGGCTCCACACAAAAAGGAGGAGAAAACAAAATAAAACCACTCCCAGGAATGTGAAACAGCCCATGGCCGTGGACACCAGTATTGTTTTAAGGTCCAGGGAGAAAGTGTTGGCATTAGTGCCATTGGACATGGTGTCATTGGAGTCCGTCATGTACATTGGGGTCCTGTTGGCATAAAGGAAGCGGTCTGAGGTGAAGCCTTTCACCGTTAACGAGGCTGTGAAGGTGTCATTCCCCGCCGCGTTGCTAGCGATGCAAACATACATCCCACTGTCTTGATCCTGGGCAAAGCGGATTTCCAAGGTGCCATCGCCCAACACGGTGGCTCTTCCATTGGACTTGGTAGTGATAAAACGCCTCCGTGGCGTCACCCAGGAAATGACAGGCTGAGGGTCTCCATCTGCGCTGCATTCGAGCTGGACTGTCTGCCCTTCGTCCACCAGCAGATGCTGCAGCTTCTTTTCCCGGATCTTGGGTTTTTTGCAGGTAAAGTAGAAAGAAAGGGCCGTACTGTGGAAATCCTTGAATGATCTCTCACGGATGGTGTCGGGGCCCGCGCACATGGGCTGCTGGCCCCCGAACTGCAGTGTGGGGTGCCGCTGCAGGATCCACAGGAGACGGCAGTCGCAGGCCAGGGGATTGTTATTGATGCTCAGGACCTCCAAAGCCCTAGGGGAGGAGAAGACATTCTCTTCCAGAGTTTCCAGTAGGTTCTGAGACACATTGAGCACGCGAAGGAAGCGGAGCCCTTGGAAGGAGTGAGGCTCAATGGTGCGGAGCTGGGCGCCCACTATATGGAGCTCCTGAAGGCGGATCAGGTCCGAGAACATGCCGGCTTCGATAGCGCTGATGGGATTGTAGGAGAGGTTGAGGTGGGTCAGATATACCAGGTGTTTAAAGGCAAGGAAGGGGACGGTGGACAGGTTGGTATTAGTGATAGAGAGGGACGTGAGGTTGAGACCATAGAGGCTATTGGCAGGCATCATATCTAATAAAGGCCAATAGTCAATCTCTAGGTGTTTCAGGTGGAACAGTCTTTTAAAGGCATACACAGGCATAGTGTTGATATTGAGATGCTTCAGATGCAGGCTGATGAGGCTGCGGAGGTGGGAAAGGGCTTCTGTTGGTACTGCTGTGAGGTTGCATTTCTCCAGGGTGAGCTGCTCCAAGCTAAGCAGCCCGCTGAAGGCCCTGTGGGATATATAAACCAAATCGTTGTCCCCCACCTCTAGAGACTTCAGGTTGTGCAAGTCCTGGAACATGTAGTCCAGTAAAATGACAATCTTATTCTCACTGATGTCCAGCTTGGTGAGGTTGGAGAGCCCCGTGAAGACTCCTAAGGGGACCAGTTTCAGGCGGTTGCCTTTGAGGCGGAGAGAACGAAGGTTAAAGAGATTGTTAAAAGCTCCAGGCTCCACATTGGCGATGATATTGTCACTCAAATCTATCTCCTCCAGCAGAGGATAGGATATGAACTCCTCAGGGTTGACACTCTTCAGCCTGTTCTTGCTGAGGTCCAAGATTTTGGTCTCAATGGGAATGCCCTCAGGGATGGCGATGAGCCGCCTTCTGTGGCAGCTCACGGATTTGTTCTGGGCAGAGCACTCACAGCGAGCAGGGCAGCCAATGGTGGATCCCATGAAGATTAACACCACAGCCAGACCCAGGAATGGCTGCCAACATGATATGGCCGTGTGAAGCATGACTCCACCTCTTAGTCTACACCTTGGTCACGGGCCTGCAGGAGAAGGCAGGAAGAGAAGTTGAGTTAGGACATGGATTGCTAGGGGGGCTTGGGTGGCTCAGTCATTAAACGTCTGCCTTCGGCTCAGGTCATGATTTTGGGGTCCTGGGATCAAGTCCCACGTCAGGCTCCCTGTTCAGCAGGAAGCCTGTTTCTCCCTCTCCCACTCCCCCTGCTTATGTTTCCTCTCTCGCTGTGTCTCTCTCTGTCAAATAAATAATAAAATCTTAAAAAAAAAAAAAAAGGACAAGGATACGTAAAGAAACATCAGTAAGGCAGCAAATGTGATGGGAAAGATCCTGGATTGGAAATAACACCCGGCTGGGATTAAACCTGAGAGCTGCCTTTATTAGTCACATGGGGGTAACTTGCTATGCCTCCCTTTATATTGGTTTTCTTGGCTGAAAATGAGGATGGCAATTACTATTGCAACCCAGAATTAGGACAACGTCAGTATTTAACAATTATAAAGAGACTAATACACTGTCTGACACAGAGTGAGAGGCACAACAACATATATTTCACAAAAGGCTGTATTTTAAACTCCCAACTCAAGCAACAGAGGTCAATGGCTAAGAGGAAACCTGTTCAGTTTGAATCAGTATCTGTGTCTCTAATGTTGAATATCACCCTCTGCTCAAAATGAAGCTAACAGAAGGTTCATTCGGTATCAGGCTCTTAGGTTGAAAGTACAAACAGAGCTACATTCAGTACAAGAGGCTGAGGCTTCATTTCCTTCATATATAAGCTTTCTATTAAAAACTGCCAGTTAGAAGGTATACATATATTCTTGAAAAGTGTGTGGTAAAACTAGCATTGTTTGTAGATCAAACTAATGTCAAATACCTGAAAAATGATTTGAATAGGAGAATAAGTTAACATGGTACAAAATAGAAATGTTTAGAAAATATCTTCACAAATGATTAGTCATGGCATGTCTGAATTTGTAAGAGACATATACTATTTTAACAGATTCAATATTATAAAGACATTGTTTTTCAAATCCAAATATATCTCCATGATCTATGTACTTATTGAGAACTTCAAAAGTTCATTTGAAGGAAGATAAATATGAGAGTAATCAGAAATATTAAACATTAGTAACAGACCCTACAAAATACAAAAATAAAACAGTATGCTACAGGAAAATACAGTCAATGAAACAAAGTAAGGAATTAACCTAAAGTATATTTGAAAAGTTAGTATAGGTGAAATGTGGCATTTTAATTCAATGAGAAAGATATAAATGATTGGCTAGATATTTAGTAGGAAAAGATACACAACTTCTCTTGGTCCAATAAAATAAATTCCAGATGAATTAAGAACTACAATGCATGAACAGGCAATTCAATAATTTTATAATAGAATTGAAAAGCATTTTCTATGAATAAAGCCAGAAACCATGAAAGAAAATGATCTATTTGATTGCATGCATTTAAAAAATAATAGCATAACAAGCAAATAAACATACACAATGAATACCCAAAGACCATGATTAACTTAGTATTAAATAAATAGCTCTTATTAGTCAACAAGGAAAAGAGGTAAATGTCAATAGAAAATGAGTCAATGAATGTAATGAACACTAAAAAGAGCTAATCAATATATGAAAAGATGACCAGTATTACCAGTAAGAAAAAAAAATGCAGGTTAAACAACAGGAACATATCATTTTTACCTAGGTTTAACCCCATTTTTACTCAGAATTAACAAGAGTAGAAGGAACTGAGAGAAGGAATATAAACTGGCATAGCCTTCAGGAGGTTCAGGGTCAACAGTGAGGAGATTACTGGATACATTAAACTTAAATATATCTAAGTTCAATATATGCAGCCCTTTGAACCATTTTTTTTCCTACCTTTGAATTTTTAAAAGCCACTTTATTGAGGGATGATTAACATACAAAAAATTTATTTATTTAATGTATACAAGTTTAGGAGCTGGGAGACAAGTAGAACTCTGTGAATCTATCACTACAGTCTGTGCCATAAACATACTTACTGCATCCAGAAGAAGGTAGATCTGATGAGCCATGGTTTTTGTTTTTTGTTTTTTGTTTTTTTTTTCCTGAAGATCTACTGTGAGGAAGTAAGTAAACTACTGTGCACAGATGTTTGGTACAAGTTCATTGGGGTTTGGATGGCTCATTTCACTTTCTTATCTTCCTAACGTGGAACCCTAGATCATTGATTTCAGATCTTCATTTCTAATTTAAGCTTTTAAAATTATAAATCCATGCATTACTTAATTGCATTTTGGAAGTGTATGTGTTTGTGTGTTTGTGTGTGTGTATATATGACTTAATTCAGTGACAACATCTTTTTTTTTTTAGTTGACTTTAGGCTTCTTTTTGAGTGACAGATGGTTTAAGACAGAATTAGCTTATTCCAAGCATGTAGTTAGATCTTTTCTAGAATATTATTGTATTTTATTTATTTTTGTTGTGGTCAGAGAACTGCTCTGCAGCATTTCAATCCTTCAAAACCTACTGAGATTGTTTTATGGATCTTTTATCATTAGAAAGAGTCCATCTTTGTCTCTAATAATACTCCTGGTCTTCAACTCATTTTGAATGATTACTGTAGCCATACTCACGTTTTTGAGCTTAATGTTCTCATGGTGTATCTTTTTCCATCCTTAACTCTCAACTTATTTGTGTCTCTCTGTAGTTTCTTTTATAGCCACCAGGTGACTGGTTCTTGCTTTTCAATCAGTCTCATGATCTCTGCAGTCTCTGCCTTTTGTTAGATTGCTTTTTCCAGTTCTACTGAATATAGTTAACTAAAATGATTGCATTTGTTGTCTATCTGTCACCATTTAAATTTTTTGTTCCTTCTTTGTCTTTTTCTATTTTAATCTTTTAGTATTGCATTTCAGTTCCTTTGCCTTTTTGCCTATGCTTACGTACATCATTTTTATTTGTTGTTCTAAGGATTATAGTATACATCTTTAATTTATCACAGTCTCCTTAGAGGTGTCATCAAATTGCTTCAGGTAAAATACATAGCAACCTGGCGACAGTTTATTTCCATTTCTGCCTCCTAGTCCCCACCATCATCCTTCATGGAGAGAGAGAGAGCAAGTTCTAGGCAAAGAAAAGAGGGAGTACAAAGGCACGGAAGCAGTGGAAATCCCCTGTGATTGGAGAATTAAAGTCATCCAGACTGGTTGGAGCAAATTCGGGAGAGAAACAGAAAAGAGGCCAAAGAGGTAATTAGAGGAATGATTTACAAGAGGCTTGTAAACCATGATAAGCTGTTTTCCTCTATCCTGAAGGCAACAGCAAGACATTAAAGTGTTTTATGCAAAAGAGTGATATAATCAGATTTATATTTTGGGAAGATTAATCTGACTGCAGCATGAAAAATAGATTTGCAGGAGGGAAAAATTTGAAACTCCTGAAGCTGTTGGATTAATTCAAGCCGGAATAGAAGTGGTCTCGATTAAGGTGATAGGAATAGGCTTGGGTAAATGGATAGATTGAAAATGTGTCCTGAAGTAGAATAGAGAAATGCCTTAGTTATGGATGGGCTGTGAGGGATGTAGGAGAGGAAGGAGCCAAGATGAGTTCTAGCCTTTTGTCAACTGCATAAGACGTGGTGTCATTCATGGAGAGAACAAACTGAAGGGAAGGTAGAGGATGAGAAATTCCTGGTTTCCTCAAACGTGTTTGTCAACATGTATGTGTTCACTGGGCAACTCAATGATGTTTTTACTCCTTGAAAATAACAGTTTCCAAATACTTTTAAAGGATATCAGGGAAGAATGTGTTTTTCTGTTACATTTACAGGACTCTTTATGTTCAAGGTAAAAGTTTGATTACACACTCTGTACTCTTCAGTTTATTTTGAATCGATGGTAAAGAGTGAGTGATTTATTTATTTATTTATTCTTATAAGTTCTGCTGGAGAGCTATTCTTCTCTGGCAGAGTTTGTCCAATCTGCGTGTCACCAGCTAGATAAGGAGATAACCGGCCTCCTATTTCTGATTTATTTCAGTAATGCAGCAGGGAAAATTTATTTTATTGCTTGGATCCCTGAGTCTGGCCAAGTGTGTCTAGTATATGGAATGACAGTATCTAATTCAGTCATAGCTACAGTTTAATCAGAACTGCGCTTGACTAAGATGGATAGTATCTGGAGTTTTCTCCTTAATTTTTTTTTTCTGTTTTTGGTTTCAGAGTACAGGACCACCGCAAAGAAGGATGGGTAAGTACGTAGCACGCACACAGCAGACAAGCTCCCTTCCGATCTGGAATAGCTTTCCTGTTCTACTACTGTCTTTCAGTGAGGCAGAAGTGGATACTTTGGGGCCCTATCTCATCAGAGTTCTTTGATTGCACTTTGAAAACTGTGGAGGAAGTTGTGCTTTACAGTTCTTATCACAAATATTTTTCAGTTTTAGTCTTGAAGGGCCAACTGCTGACTCCATTTAGCTTTCACTGTCAGCATAAACCTTACAATCAAAGCTTTCTTGTCATGTCTGACTGTGACCAAGGTTTGGTAAGACGAACTTCATTTCATTAAGAATAAAGCAGGAAGTAAAACCTGTAGGGAGCTGACTAGGGCCTTTCTATTAATGCTGATCAAAGGGCCTCTCAGGTGCGATTATTACAAACCTTTCTAAACCTAGTGTGTGAAGTTGGATATTTTCATACTTTCACTTTTTGTGCACTGGGTATTTATTTTCAGCTTGTCCTGTTAATGTAAGAAACACAAACAAAAACATCAGGAAGTAGACTTAAAGAAGGAAGAACAGAAAGAGTGAAAATTAGGACCCATAAATACCTGGCCCCAAGTCTACGTCTGACATCTGTTGGCTGTGGAACACAGGTAGGCTGATGACGGCTACGATTCTTACCCCTGTGTGAATTTGTGATACTAAAGCGGAATGAGTGTGAGGATTAAAGATGGTCCAGAGCAGTGCCCACCGCATAAATATTAGTGGTCACTATCAATTTTTTAAAGGGATAATGATTTGGCTTGTTGCGAAAGCATGCCAAAACAAGACATGGATTTCCTGAGTGCAGATTAGGAGAATATTGGAGAAAAAGGTGTTCAAATAGATGACGAGGTGATAAGGAGAAATGGAAAAGCTTTGAGCAGCCTTTATATAAAAAGAGAAACAAAAAATAATAAAAAAAAGAGGTGATAGTTGTCCTATGCTGTTTAAAGAGAAAGTTTAGGAGAGAAACAGCTACATTTATAGATGTTAAGATAATAATAAATCATTTATGCTGGGAGTTCTATGATTAATTTGGTTCTCTAACTGGCAGCCGAGCAAGGGAACAAAACAATAAATGGAGAGCACGGAAATCTCTTTAAACCTTCACACTAGCTAATGGTAAGATTTTTCTTTTTTTCACAAAAGCTATTTCCCAGTAGGAAGAGGTGGGTGATGAGGGAGGTGAAGAAGGAAAGGAAAAGATGTAATGAATAAAGGAATCCAAAACTACTCGAGGTGATGACTTCAAGGTGTGTAGAACTATAAATTCAGAAATACTGGTCTGTGTTAAAATCAGGTCCTGAAGAATTGTGAAAGTTTTTTTAAAACATTTGAGAACTAAGAAATCCGTTTTAGTGTAAGTCTTGAAATTTACCGGGGTTACCTAAGATCTTTGAAGGACCCCAGGTGAACTTGAGATTGAACCCCAAGGCCCCTAACCTGGCAGGAAAAATTGGATTTGAACTTGCTACAGAATAAAATTTGTCCTTCTACATGATCTCCAACTACCCTCCAAAGCATTCTATTTTTACCTTTTTCTCTGGACTCAGTTTCGGTAGGGTGGAAATGGAAAACTTTGAATATTGAGGGCTAACATGAAAGCCAGATTTGAAGCGGATCCATGGTGGTTTCTGTTACAAGATAACTATTTTTTAAACAAAAATCACAGATGTGATGATTAATCACTCAGTGTCTCATGCAGGTAGGTGAACAGTCACCCGCCACTGTAGATACCTCAATTAATTACATGCAGATTGCCAGTTCTGTCAATAGCTGAAGATAGCATTTTGATCGACAGTTGCTTAGATAGAGACTGTTAAAATCTCACATTATCTATACAGGCTTCCAACCAAATGATAATTGCAAGTATCTATCTGTATGAAAATTAGCTGTTAATATGATTTAATGCAGTGAGATTAATATAAAATGGTCATTCAGCTAGTAAATTGAACAGGCAGAATTTAGATCTAGTCTGGATAGCATCCTAATTTTTTTCCCCTATTGTCCCTTTATAATTGATTCAGGAGAGGTAAGGCGATCGGGAAACTTCTTACTTAACTAGAGCTTTTATAGATAACTTAGTAGCCACTGGGACTGGCAGATTTGAAAACTGGTTCCTTCTATGGAGCAAAAGCTAGGACCCTTTGGGACTCACACAATCAAATGACATTTCAGATGTAGTTCCCTTGGTTTGGGTGAATAAATCTCTCTTCTGGGCTGGTGGAATAGTCTTGCCACCTTCCCTAGGAATACTCAGCTCCAGCTAGTTTTTGCAGAGGCCTCTTTACCCTCCCCGCTAGTATTTTTGAAGGGACCAGCCCTTACTTGCCCAGAAGAACCCTGTCAGTGTAGAATAATCCCAATCCAGCAACAACTTCCTCTGTTCTGCCACAAAAGAGGCTGTCTAGCCTAACACTTAATCTCTGGATTTCCCAGGAAGAAGTTGGAATTTATGATGTGCCCTTACCTACAGTGGAAGATGAGGAAGGGTTCCACACATCCTGTTTGAAACACTTTTGTCTCCATTTCAGTGGAAGCACCCTTCTTGCTCTTTGAATCATTTGCCAAAGGTCATATAAGCCTAATCAATAATGGAGCCCTTATTTTGATGCAGAATTTTTTAGCTTCATGGGCAGACCTCTTAACCCTTATCCTGTGCTGCTTCTATCTTTTATCATATAGTATCACTAAATACAACTCATCTCAGATAGAAACTATTTAAGCAACTAAAAAGTAATGTTTCCTTTTAAAATTTCCCCATCCTCCCCCCTGGGCTATGCTTTGGTATCTCTTTTCATGGTTCTGAATCTGCTTTCCACTGGACTGTATCTATTTCAAAACATGAGTTCATTTTGTATTCAAGTGACTAGTAAACAATTAGCAGAGCTTGTCCTAAGTCATTAATTAATAGTTTCTGTTTAATCTTGTCTCAAATTGGAGAGCCCTCTGTTCTTGTGATTATTTTCATCTCTTTGAAATGCAAATTCTTTGCTCTTCTCCCACAGTTCTGAGTCTTTTGGCCTATATAGAAAGACTTGGACATACAGAATATGCACATTTGACTTAGACCTTTTAAAGATGAAAGTGCTTTTTGTGTGGCTTTGCAATCTCTCTTTGAAATTAATATTATTAAAGGGTAGTTGGCTTGAGGTGCTGAGGGCCTCACAACTGTGAGAGGCAATGCTTCCAATCTGTAAGGCAGTATAAGGCAATGGCTAAGGGGATAGGTGTACAAAATCAAAACGTATTTAAGTCTTAACTCACATTCTCAGTCTCCTTACCTTTAAAATGGGGATTACAGTAATTATCCTACAGAGCCCTTGTGAGAACAGAATCCTATAGTGCATATAAAAGTTAGAGTTCCACACATGTTGGCTATTATTAGTGTTACTGCTTTGGAGAAAGGGAGATACTGCAGATCATATCTTTAGACATACAAAATGTCTCGGTTGAAGGGGGAACTAAACACCTTTCCTCATGGACACAGGCATCTCCAGGGATAGGCTATCTGCAGGCTGGAGTAGATACTAAGGGCTGTTAAGTATCTCATAGCACAAATGAGGAAACTCAGGTAACCACAATCTCGGGCAAACATTTCCTGCTAATCTGTCACTTAAATCTGTCTGAAGATAGAGTTAGAAAAGCTATAAAATGTGTGTTTCCCTTGGGAGATAAAAAAAAAAGCGAAGGTTGCCTGCTTTTCTGCTGTAATTTGTCAGCCCTCACCATCCACTCAGGCCAATCTCAGTGACAGGTAGGACCAGGGAGGACCACTAATTGTGTCTTGTACAATTATTAAATTTTACTTGGGAAAATAAAATCAAACGGAGGAGCACTCTGTTAGATATTTCAGATTCCTGAATCCTCTCTGCCGTTTTGTGAAAACTGGGCTCTTTTGAAGTGTGGCTATTCATGAATGAAGGGGAGTCTGACTGGAGATTACCTTGTTTTAATTAGTTGGTGCTGAAGGCACCTAGACATTTTCTTTAGTATTTAAAGCTGTTCAGACAAGATAGCTGTCTTAAATCCCATCTGGAACATTCTGGAAATGAGCAAATATGAATTTCTGCTGGCTTTTGTAACAGATAAATCCTGCAGTCTCAGGGGCTTAAACCAGTAGTTTATTAGTTCTGCTCCACTAAAACACTGAGGGACTTGTGCCTGTATATATTATGTCTCCCCACTCTTCTGGATCCTGGAAGTCCTTTCCATTTGATGCGGAGAAAGGAGAACTCTGCCTGACCTCACACTAGCACTCATAATTTCTGCTTACATTTCATTAGCCAGAACTCATTCATGAGGGTACAACTAACCACATGGGACGCTGAACAAATAGAAACTGATATTAAGTATCAATCTAGTATGTAAGAATATATTAAAGTTTCTATCATCTATCTAAAATATCATTGATGCAATTTTGTATTCGGCTGATTTTTTTTTTTTTATCAGAGAAACAAACATAATCATGTCTTGCCACACTAAGATTCAGCTGGGCATTTATTGATGTCCCCATCTTTGTCAGAATTGCATCTAAAATTCCCATTTACCTATTCTTAATTTATACTAAATAATTATTAGGTTCCTAGGTAACAGGAATTTTATCACTTTTCTATCTACTTTCTAGATGAGAAAATTTAGACAAAATGCAGTTAAATAAAAGTTACAGAGTAAACAGACTAAGAAAGAACATGTAATTTTTATATGCCAGGACATTCGTAACAGATTTTAGTTTCTACTTAGATATTTGTGGACTTTTCCCTTATTTTAGCAACTAATGACTGCCAAGTAATTGCTTAAAATGCCTCCACTAAAGAGTGGGAAACTATCAAAGAAAAAAGTGTATTTAATTCAATTCAGTAAACACATACTAGCTACCTTTTATGCACAAGGCAGAGCTAGGAACAGAGAGAGGAGTATATGCAATTCTTGTTTCTAGACAGCTAGACAGTGTAGTAGGGAAATTCTGTCCAGTAAACAAATTAATGATATTAACATCCTTCTCCCAAATTGGAATCAAACTTTAAACATCAAAGGTATATTTTATTACATTATTTAAAAATAAATTGAAATGTCGCATAAAACCACATCATGAAGAAATAATTTATATGTGATTCATCTTCTTAAATTGACTATTCAGGCATTAAAAGATATTTAACTTGAAAGATTTTTACATAGAAAATGCAAGCTGAAATAAGTGGGATGTGAAATTTGTATCTGTACTATAAATAGAATGAAGGGAAAAATACCCATATGCATTGAAAGACTGTAAAGAAATACACCAAAATGTTAAGGGTCAGAATATCCAGTCTTTGTAGCACAATCTATCAATTCTGTTTTCTTGTTCAACAGATGTTTTCAATGTGCATTACACTAGACTAATTTTGAAAAAAAACAACATAAAAGCATGATGAAAACCCTTTGAAATTCAATCACAGTAAACCTCTGTGTGGGGGGCTAACTCATCTATAGATATGACCTGCCATGCCCTTCATCAGTTATTTAAATGGTCACCCCCTTAAGTTAGGGCAGAATGTAAGTCCCCTTTTTGGTTCCTGTTTCTGTTTTCACCATGAATATAGTAATGCTTTGTTGCTACCTCAGGCTTTCCCACCACCTATTGTGTATGTGCACGTCCTCTCTGCTCTGGTGGAATCTATGTTTTTAGCGTTACCCCTGTGTGCCTTCTTGGAATAGCAGTTCTTGACCCTGGTATCCCCAAACTGCAGGTGTTGAATAAGTTAGTAAGAAAGAAAGGACTCAAAGTCGTGGATGCTAGGAAGGGAACTGCATATGAGCCTCTGCTACATCTGTGTAGTAGCTCTTTTTATGTATAAACATGCTTTTTTATTGCCTCTGAGTCTCCTGAAGGAAGAAGGGTGGAGGCCGGTGCTCTTTCCCCAGGAGCTTGAGCAGCAGAGGCAGTCAGCCTCTGCTCATAGGTGAGAACAGCACTATGTTTCCAAATGTCACTCCTGTGACCACTGTCATCTCTTTTGTTGAGTCTGTCACTTGTTCTACCATTTATGTATAATTTTAAAAGGAGAACTAGAATGGAAATTAATAAATGGAAATGCATTAAAATACCTACAATGGCAGAAAAGTATTGTTCTAGATAAAATTTCTATTCTTCCAAAGCTCTGCACTAGAGACCTGTTCTCCATTCGTGAGCGTGGCATTAGAGGGCTGTTCAAACAGTTGCCTCACTGTAATCAGAGGACAGACAGTAAACTTAAAAGGGAATAACTTTATGCCTATTAATACAGGTTCCTAACCATTTTGTGCCTCCTAAAATCAGAGTCCCACACCGGAATGTGAAGAACTCCCACACATGAAGAACTTGATTCTGAAAGAGCACTAAGAGAGTCAAATACCTAACGAATGCTGGAATAGACACTCACACTCAGCCCTCTGTCTGCACTCTTAGCTTTCTATGATCCCGTCTTTCTCCCACTCTCTCCTTCTGGTGCATTTCTGGGCGTCTCTTCCCATCTTATTGCCTGGCATCCATTGCTACAGAGAGAGTATTAATGAATATTCTTCTTTCATTTATTTCTAATGAGGGAACAGAGAAATCACATCTTAATTGATTTTTTGGTTTATTTCTTTTAGTTGAAAATATATACAAAGGGACAAGAAATTTATATATACATGAATATGTGGATGCATTTAAGTTGATGCCTATGTGTCTTTAGAAATTATATACACACATGCACTATCCATGGTATATAGTATATATAGTATAGTGTATGTGTGTATATACATATACAGTGAAGTGTCACAGGTATTAGGGAAGCTTGTATGTATTTGCTAGTTTATTTGTATTTTGGTAACCATTTCTAGAATCATAGGGAATCACATTATCTTATGTTTACCTTCATGCAATATACATGCTAATTATCCTCATCTGGAATAAATTGTCTTGAAAGAAAACTAACAAATGGCTTAGCAAACTGAAATTTTCATGACAAAAAAATGAGTCAAAAACAAAGTATGAAAGAGGTCAGCCTATAGAAGAGTTTCATAAGGTAATGAATTCTAGCAACTGTAAAACTGTCATTTGAGGTTTTAGCTCCGCCACTGCAAGGGTATAGTTTATACATGAAACCTTGAGTATTTAGTTGAAATCTTGAGTATTTAGAACTAAGTGAAATCTTACTTTGGTTTTTAGATAAGAAAAATGATTTAAACTAGGCCTATTAGTACCTAATAATGTGTGGCCAGAAAAAAAAAGAGGCAGCATTAACTAAATTTCTGGTACAAATTATTTATAGGCCTTATTAAGTACTGTTCCATTATGTATTTCAAATAATGATTACAAAAATTTATGACGTGCTTACTTTAATATGTATTATATTATTCAGTCCTCAAAATAACCTCCCCTGCATAGGGCATGTTTTCATTACCATTTTATATAGATGGGGAAACTGAGTCTCTAGGTGAATTTACATATACAAGGTTATACAACAAAGAACCAGTAGAAGTAGGATTTAAATTAAGGTCCTTCTGATACTAAAGCCCGAGTTACTCTGTTAAAAACAACTCTGAGTCAGTGGTATTATTTCTATGTCCTTAAAAGAATATGCAGTTGGGACCAAGGGAAGTTTGAGAAGCTAGATCAAGGCCATTCATGTGGTGAGTGGTAGGGCTAGGATTCAAGCCCAAGTCTGTCACTGACTCCATAGCCTAGCTGAACTCCCCCTACCCATCTCTCTCTCTCAACATACTTTATACATTAAATAAGTCACATTCATTATGTAATTTATTGGTTTTAGCTTTACTAATGTCTCATAATGTTGGATTTAATACTGCGTGTTCTCAGCATGGCAAAACTCAAGGTGGGAAATATATTTGAATCTGCTCGGGTGATCTAAGTGTTCTACAGGGAGAATGACCACAGAATATGCCACCCCAATTGGGACACTTCTGTGAAGGGGTGAGGCAGTATTCAGAATAATGCTGGGTAACATGTGAGAAGCAGATTGTACCAGACAAAGAAGGGTCTATGACCACTGTCCTGGGAGTGTGTCCATTTCCACCTTTAGAGTCTAATGCTGCTGTATTCATGGGTTCCAGAGTTCTGCTGTAACATTTTTTTTCTACTTGATGCTGACCTCAAAACTAATTGAGTACTTCCAGTGTAAATCTGAAAAAAAAAATTCTTTGCTCTTGATTAATATAGTTTTAGGAAAAAACTGTCTAAGATCAAGCTAGAGATCTGAGGTTAGAATCCAACAAATTCTCCTGTCTTTTGAGAACTATGCTATCTTTACAGCCAGAAGACTGTAACAGTAAGGAGTTTATATTTTAACCCCAACGGAACATCACTGATTTTTGTGTTTTGTTTTTGCTATGAGAAGAGTGATGCTTATGAATTCTGTTAACCCTTGAGGAAATATGGTGCCTTTGACTCTCAGTTGTTGTTCTGAAGTCCAATGTGAAAACTTTTGTATAGTGGGCTGTGCTATTTTCATATCAACCGTGTCATAATTAGGGACTGAGTTCATGCTCAAAGACTTGGAATTCACAACCAGTTATCAAAAAATCATAGACATAATGGTTTGCCATTGAAACAGAGACACATCATGGAAACAGCATGGAAAGGCTCCAATGCTTGATCTTGCAACTGCTGATTAACTATGTTAATCATGGCATTTATACTCAGGGAGCCTGTTTCCTAAGGTCAAGGATAATACATGTTTTTCAACTATTTGCTGAGATTTTTAAAAAAGAGTCAAAGCACATAACCTATTTGGCATCTAGGAAACCCTTAGCAAATCTTGGTTCTCCCTTTCTTTTTACTTAGAATAGCAAAGTCACCCCCTAAGTTTTATAACTACCCTGTATAATTGCATTTTTCACATCAATCACATAAAATGTCACTATCTTTTCTCTTCCCTCCTGCCATTTTCCTTTTTCTTTTTTTACATTTTCTTCCTTTTCTCCTACCACCTCTCCCTCCTTCCCCTCTTATTTAAAGATTTAAGGTAGCCAACGTGTTATAAAATGTTCATGCTGTACATGAAAAATTTGACAGAATTAAAAATTTGACCTTTTAAAAGTTAATTAGCCAGTTTCATTAATTAGCCATTTAAGCATGAGTCACATTTGTAATGCCTTTAAATAGACAACAACATTTTTTTCCTCTGGAGAATGAAATTTTCTGTAACAAATATACATATGGATAGTAACTTTAGATCAAATGCTCTTAAAAATTAATTTGAGTTCTTAAAAGCAAATAAATGTTAGGATGTGTAAATATTTAAGTCCCTTACTATCCTTAAAGGACAACTGGGTTAGTGTTCATGTTTGTTTTTCTACCTTTTTTTTTTTTTTCATTTTTTTTTATCCTTGCCCTCTGGCCTTTAATAATGGGTTTTGGAACAGAACCAAAGTCACAAAAGATTTATAAAAAGGAAATGAAGGTACCTAGGTAAAAGAAAGAGGGGGTAGTCAAAGAATCAAATTCCTTTGTCTTAGTTTAGGAGATGATGAGGGCATTTAAGGATTTATTGTATGAATTTGATTTTTCAGTACTTTTTAGCATCAGCAGCTGGGTTCCAGTAATTGAACACTGATTACTGTGTAAAGAAGTGAAAAATAGATGTTAATTAGATAAAATTGCCTGAAGAGAACAGCTACATTTGAGAAACCTGGGACACAAGACTTTCTGCAAGTCTGTTTAACAAGGAAACAATCCCCCTTCTCATCTCAAATCTTCCTCTCTCTACCCATTCAAAAATCCTCCTTGAAAGTCTCCAACAACTCCTGTCTGTCACGAACAAGTCATTGCTCCAGAGTCCATGGCATGGAGTAACATTGACCCAGACACGATAGAAACCTTGTGATTTGAACTTGATTCACCCCTACCTCTCCAACATCTTTTCACCAGTGAGGCCAAATTAAAGAATGAAAGGTTCTACTGTTTTTCATGCAAATTGAAATCTTGGTATTCCCAGAGAGAGAGTTGGCTTTGTACTTTCTGGTCCATAGAGGTGGAAGGTCCCAGGCTGCCAGCATGGGAATTCAAGAGGGATGATGCCCAGAGCTACAGTCCTCAACAATGTACCCCATCTGGGTCCCCCTCCATTCTAACTGGGAGAGCTTTTATTTCTCTGTGCTTTTCAGGTAGGAGTTTCATAAGTCTTTAGAGAAAGCTTTCTGGGGTCTTTGGGGGAGGGGGCGTCAGTGTAGTTTTGTAGAATGACAGCAACATGTGAAAATTGAGCAGAGTCAACTTCCTATTGTGTCACCAAAGGCCTGTCGGTTCCATTAGGACAATGTGAAAGACCTTGAAAAACATTCAATACCATTGACACAATGCTAGTCACCACAACTGTGTTCATTGCCACATGGTATTGCATGCTTTCATTGAGGGATTATCCTGGCACTAAAAGTTCCCAGAGTAGAAACACTATTTTTCTTAGGACCAAATTAAACTCTTGACCATCAATAGTTGAGGTTAACAAACAGGAAGTAGGTTACTAACATAAGGGGTTGATATCCAAAATACATAAAGAACTTAACACAACTCAACACCCCAAACAAATGTTCTAATTAAAAAAGGGCAGAAGACATAAATAGACATTTCTCCAAAAATGACATATTGTTGGTCAACAGATGCATGAAAAGATGCTCAACTGAACTCATCGTCAGGGAAAAGCAAATCAATGCTATAAGGAGATATCACCTCAAACCTGTCAGAATGGCTAAAATCAAAACAAGAAACAACAAGTGTTGGCAAGGATGTGGAGAAAAAAGTAACCTCTCACACTGTTGATGGGAATGCAAACTGTTGTAGTCACTCTAGAAGATAGTACGGAGTTTCCTCAAAAAATTAAAAATAGAACTACAAAATGATCCAGTAGTTGCCATACTGGGTTTTTATGCAAAGAATACAGAAACACTAATTCAAAAGAGCATATGCATCTCTATGTATATTGCAGTATTATTTACAATAGCCTAATTGTGGAGGCATAAGTGGGTCCATTGACCGACGAATGGATAAAGAAGAGGTGTGTGTGTGTGTGTACAGTGGAATATTGTCCAGACATAAATAGGAATGAAATCTTGTCATTTACAACAACATGGATCAATTTAAAGTGTACTATGCTAAGCGAAATAAGCCAGAGAAAGACAAATACCCTATTATTTCACTCATATGTGGAATTTAACAAAACATGAACAAAGGCAAAATACAAAAAAGATATGGACTCTTAAATATAGAGAAAAAAGAGATGGTTGGCTACCAGTGGGAAGATGGGTGAGGTATGGGTGAAATAGGTAAAGGGGATTAAGAGAACACTTATCTTTTTTTTTTTTTTTTAAGATTTTATTTATTTGACAGAGAGAAACACAGCTAGAGAGGGAACACAAACAGGGGGAGTGAGAGAGGAGAAGCAGGCCTCCTGCTGAGCAGGGAGCCCGATGTGGGGCTCAATCCTGGGACTCTGGGACCTGAGCTGAAGGCAGTTGCTTAACCAACTGAGCCACCCAGGCACCCCCAAGAGAACACTTGTCTTGATGAACACTTAATGTACAGAATTGTTGAATCACTATACTGTACACCTGAAATTTAATATTACACTCTATGTTAACTACATTGGAATTAAAAAAAAAAACTGTACGGAATAGGTCATTCAAATACTATTATATGCATTTAATTTACTCAAAAGTTGAAACTGCAGCCATCACTAATGTAAGTAAAGAGAAATTTCCTTATCATTTTAGGGAAAGAAAGGGCCAGTAGGTGAAGATTATTTATACATTTGCCCTAATTGTATGGGGAATTCGAAGCCTATTTAATGTTAGAAAATTCCAAAATGGGACTTGATTTTAGTAAATCTACAAGTCAAAGATAGGAAACTTAGAAGCACTACAGTAACTTATCAAACCTACCCTAGAGACACTCCACATTCTTCATTCTGTTGCCAGAGGACTTATTACAAACCTTGACTTCTGATTGGCATTCTAGGGCTCTAAGAATGAGGACCTTAGGGCACCTTTTCCTAATCACGTGTTTGGCTTTAGGAACATTGACTACAGAAATAATTATTTAGATACTTAATAGCAAAGGGATGAGAGATAAATTCTGTGTCTAATCCACATTTTTGGTTACTGGCAAGAATTCAATGATTGAAGTTAAGAAGTCAATACCGTGATTAACATTCCATTTAATGTGCCAGTCTTAGTAATGTACTACTTAAAATATCTTTCTTCTGAAAACTCTCTATTAAGGAAAAATGTGTGTATTTGGTGTGGGGTAGAAGACCTCCTGGAATAGTGGTATGGCGGTAAGTGTTTAGCAACATGTTCTTCAAAGAAAAAAAATCTGTTTTTCACTTTTTGCTGGTTTTCATGGTGTAAATACTCCCACCAGGGCCAATTTCCAGTCGACAATGTCTTATCAGCACATCTGTATAATTTGTGAAAAATTAAGTTGACTCTCGCAAAGCTGGTGTTGGATCCATCACACAAAATAAATGCTTTGAACTAAATAGCTCCATGTATATATTAACTAGGGCAATATTTTATATGTTTTATACATTTTTCTGTATCAATTTTATGTTATTCACTATACTTTTAAAAAATCATTGTTGGGGATGGGGTGCTTAGCTGGCTCAGTCGGAAGAGCATGTGACTCTTGATTTTGGGTCATGAGTTCAAGCTCCACGTTGGGCTTAAAAGAGATTACTTAATAAGTTTTTAAAAATTGTTCTCGGGTACAAAAGACTTGTATGCCTCACTTTATGAAACTTTCTATACAGCTGCAGGGGATTTGAAAATTTCTAATTAAGTTGATTACCAGAGAAACTACCACAAGGACTTTTATTTGCATTTCTTAAAATGAAAACTTCTGTCAAAAAAAAAGTACATATTTGTCTTTTGTGTTACACATTTCCCATCTGGGAGCTATGTAGGAAGTGAGAGAAGTTCTCAATCAAATTTGGTGCTAGGATTTAAAGGCCAGTGTCTAGAGAACTGGAAGACAGCACAAACTGGTGGTTAAGTCCATGGCTTCTGAAGTTAGGCTGGTTCTACCACTAAGCATCTGAATGAATCAAGTTGGGGAAGTTACTAAACCTGCCTGCCTCAATTTTCCCTCTGTAAACTGGATAATAGTCTCTCCCTCATATAACTATGTGTAGTCTTAAACTAGTTAGTATACCTAAGTACTTGAAATAGACCCTGCAACCTAGTAAGGACCACGTATTGCTGTTTTTATGGCTGTTTTAGGTTTTATTTGGGGAAGGTGCTTAAGGAAGGAATGTCAGACTTAATCAGTATTGCTTTGGATTACTGGTGCTCCAAGTAGAGGTCAGCCATGTGTGTATAAGCCCGGCAAGTAATTCCTGTACACACTTGAGTGCAAGGACCACTGTTTGAGATTACCACCAGGAATTCCTGTGTTCTAGTAGAGTCTGTATTCTTTCCAGAGGAGCTGAGTGATCATCTGAAGATTACCTGTACCAGAATCACCAATGGAGCTTGCTTAAAATGATCCAAAGTATGAGAAAATACTTAACTATAATGTCTTTGTAAGTGAATAAAATAGCTCTTGAAGAATATTCAGATGATACTGGTTCCAGGGAAGCCGGGTAAATGAGAGGCAGAAGTAGGAGGAAAAAAAAATTTATATTCTACTCCTCTTATGCATTTCAAAATCATTTAAAAATTAAATATTGAGGTTAATAGACCTATAGTCTTATTATAAGTATATACATATGTGGGTTTTACCCAGAGAACCCTAAATTAGAACTCAGAATAGAACCTGCCAGATCAGAATCCTTGTGGGAGATTTCCAGAATCTCCATGTAGTTGCCTTGGTTATCATGGTAGCATACGGGCAGAAACCTACCCATTGCTAATTTTCATTAATTGTGTAAAAACTCCCACCATGGTCAAGCTCCAGCCATGCTAGAGGTTTGATGTTTCATGGATTGCTGTCTTCACTAGACCAATGGGTGAAAGGACATGTCTCCACATGTGGATAGATGGAAGACATTATTATGGCTTTTATCACTTGGGAAGTCTCGATGTGTGATCAGGCTAGGAGCTAGGAGTCATGGGTTCTAATGCAGCCTTGCCACTAACTGAAGAACTGGCTAAGACTCTTACCTTTTCCATCCCTGAGCTTCCTTATCTATCAAATAGAGGCATTAAAAACTGTTTTATGGACATTACTGGGTCAAATGAGATTAGACCTTACACTATTTCTAAAGTACAAAGTTAATGTAAAAGGTAATTAAATCTGGCATTGACTGATTGCACATTATTGACATTTTAATAACACTTAGATTCTAAGTTGGGGCAGAAATCCCTTATAGAAAAAAATGGGACATGAGTTTTTAAATAATTTAAAAATTGTGCAAAACTCATGTCTAAAAATCTATTTTGCCTGATAAGAAAATACAGAGAAGATTAATTGCTTGTCTTTAATCCCATTCAGATTGTACGAAGTATGTGGATTTTATAGTAGCTCTATTACTATGAAAGAGTTTATTATTCCAACACAACTGGACATCTTTGACTTAAATTGATCTACAATGCCCTTGCTGAAAGAAAAGCATTCACTTTATCTGAATTATTATTAATTAGCTTCCCACAGGTTGTAAATTGCCACATGTAAACCTGCCCAAACACGAGGTGGAAGTAAATGAAGTGATGGTCTTGAGCTGTGTAATAAAGTACAGGCTACATGGTTTTCCTTCCAGGCACACAGCCTGCCTCCCTGTCCTTTGCTGCTGAGGATGGAGCTGCCATCCGTCTAATGCTCCATGGAGGCTGCTGGGCCTCCTTGTGAAGGACATACTCCTCAATGCCTCCAACCAAGCAGAAGTGAATTCAGTCTCACCACACATGAAATTCTTCTCCAGCATTTTTTTTTTTTTAAGTAGGCTATATACACTGGTTGTGGATCCCAGCTCCAGGGCTTGAACTTAAGACCCTGAGATCAAGACCCAAACAGAAATCAAGAGCAGACCACCAACCGACTGAGCCACCCAGGCACCCCAGATATCTCAAAGCAGAGCCTCTTCTATTTTGCAACAGAACGGTTGCCTCACGATTTAGATTAAATGACTCCCTTCTACTTAAGTAGGTCCAGCATTTGCTTTTCCATAGAATAGATTGAGATCAAATGGCCTGAACAAAGAAAACCCCTTGATAATAAAATAAAAGCTATAATCTATACGCCAGACACTGTGCTGGGTTCTTGGCCTATGTCATTGGATTTACTCATTGCCTTTCTATGAAGGAGGAATGCTGTTATCCCTTTTGACACATGAGACAACTGATTCTCAGAGCCCTTCAGGAACGTGCCTGATGACACAGACTAACAATGGATTGGGCTCTATCATCTCTGCTATTACCCACAGCACTATATGTGGCGCCCTCTTTGTAAAAGGAGATGAGTCAAAACTTTTACCTTCATTTTTTAAAAGGATGAAGTTGTAGGAAGGAGATTCACTAAAATAGTTGTAGGAAGTACAAATTTAAATTTTGTACCCTTTATAGAGTTCCCAAGTGAATACATGTGGGCCAGCAGTCAGCCTAGCTGGGAAAGAATTATTTGTGTGACAGTAATATACTATGAGTTCCGTCACTCCCATGATATTTTACAGAACCTTCTGTAGACTTTTTTGATCTAAGTTCGGTTCCAAGCATATAAATCTCAGAGAAATCCCGAGAGAAGATCCCACTAAGGCAGCAACAAAGATACCTGTTCCAAGCGACTTTTTATGTAAATCAGAAAAAAAAATAATTGGAAGCAAATACCTGAAAATTCTTAAGATGCACTCTCTCAACAATTATGCAGTATTCATGGAATAGTGGGTAGGCATCGGGATACAATTTGGACTTTGGCTACATTTTCACAAAGTGGAAGACTCAAAGGGAGAAAAGATGCTTACCCTCACACCACAGAGATAAGGCAGGAAGAGGCACTTTACTCTCACTCCTACTAGTAAGAATGGGACAAATAAAACCTTCTTGTGCAAGCTTCAGTGGCTGGGAATAGTCACGCCCTTCTGGATGACTAATTCATTTCTTCAGAAGGTTGAGAATGTCACTGGGCACCCAGCAGTTTTTCTGGTGGTGGCTTACCCTTATATCCTCAGTAGAAAATTATTTTTTGCTTTGGCACTTCTCCGGATTACCATGACTCCCCCGCTATGAGTATAAATAGAAATAAACTATTCAGGAGCATCCATTACAAATGATAAAAATCTAGGGAGAGCTCTTGACTGCATATCCTCAGAAGACAAGTTTTCTCGGAAATAAAGGAATGGGAGTATGATAAACAGCAGCATTATCACCATACACTTTTTAAATATTTACTACTGTGTTAGTGAAATATTTAAAGTGATTATCTGAACTGCTCTCCCCCCCGCCCCTCCCACTGTCACAGGGGAGCCTGAATATGTCACCATCTGATACAACTGCCTGACAATCTCACGTTGCCACAATGCTTTCCAGAAAACAATTCGTGCCAAAGAGTGAATGCTACTGTTTTTATTTTTAATAGGAAAGAAATGGATCTCAAATTAAGTAAGAGCGGAGCCTAGGCATTGAGAGAGGTAGCAAGCTGTTTGCTCCAGATTCAGACTCTGCAAACAAGCCCCAGTAGGCTTCTTTGAAAACATCATTTTTGTTTCAGTCGAGTGTGTGCTTGACTGCTTTCTGCTCCCTCTTCTTCGATGGGGTCACTGGAAAGAACACCTAATAAAAGAGCCTCTCTGACCTGGCTACACAGGGTGTGTTGTTTGTCCCTTTTACCCTTTGCTCCTGGGATGGGATTTTTCCAGATTTGGCTCGAGCAGTGATTCTGTCCTAAATTCTAAAACTTTTCGGGTTTTGTTAGACTCTAAAATGAGTCATCTTTAGCTGAACTGAATTCAATGCAACAGATACCTTGGAGGGACATTGAGCATGTGACTGAAATTGGACTAAGCAGGTCCTAAGAGCTAGATATTGTTTCTTAATCAAGTGTCTCCTGGACTGATTTCCTTACTACAACTTCTCTCAGCAAGGGCTAAGACAATGTCAGGGAGCTCTGTTAAACTCTCAAACACACATTTTACTAAACCCAACTGATGCAAAGTTGAGAAGGAGAAAACAAAGAGCATTCGATTCTTTTGGACTTAAAATTGGTATAGTTGAGAACTTACTACGTGTATACTGACATACATACACCGTGCTAAGCACTTTGCGCATCAACCAACAATGCTAAGCGAAAAATGGCAGTATCCCAATTTTATAGAAGAACCCAAGGCTGAGAGAAGGGAAGTCACTTGCTCAAGGTCACGCAGCTATTAAGTGGTGGGACTGGAACTTGAGTGTTGGTCAATCCTGTTCTAAACTCTGTGCACTTAATTGCAGAACCAGACACAGGAAGTACACTCTTCATCGTGAATAATGTGAATCTGTGGGAAGGCCACCCTGAGTGGTGTGTTGAGATGGCTTCTGGGGCTGAGTATGTGGACTCACCAAGGAGGAAAATCAGATCCACCAGCAGTGCAAGGTCAGTGGCAACTCCTGTGCCTGGATTAGCCCTCTTTACTTCATTTTACTGTCCCTCAGTCTCTAATCTGTGTGTCCTCTCTCAGTCTCTTGTGATTTTCACACTGTGGAAAGGAAATGCTGTAGGTGCAAAGACCTGTGGTTAGTATCCTCCTCGCCTGAATCTCACTTGGTGATCTTGGGGGTAGTCAGTCAGTCTGTTTCTTATATAGGACTTGAAAAAAATAAAATTGGATAGTCTTGGCTATTATAGGCTTTATGTGTAAATACATTTTTTTTAAAAGATTTTATTTATTTGACAGAGAGAAACACAGCCAGAGAGGGAACACAAGCAGGGGAAGTGAGAGAAGGAGAAGCAGGCTTCCCACTGAGCAGGGAGCCCAATGTGGGACTCGATCCCGGGTCTCCAGGATCATGACCTGAGCTGAAGGCAGAGGTTTAACGACTGAGCCACCCAGGCGCCCCAAGTAAATACATATTTTAAAATTATCATATCAACTGAGTAATTTTTAAATTGTGTTTGTGAATTGTTTTATGTTGTTTTACAGTTTCCTTCTGTTAGTAATCTACCTAAATGAGAAGAGAGAAGAGGATAGAGGTACAGTAAAATATGTCATCTTTACACCAAGCAGAATCTTGCCTTTACTTCCCTTCTAGCTCACTGCCACAATGCTACAATTTAGAAGAGTAGTCTACTGTGATCCTTTGATATTCAGGGCAACAATGAAATGTCTTGGTTCTAATATATGAAAAAACTTCTGTTATCACATATTAAAGGACAGAGGCTTGCAAAGGAAAAAAAAAACCCAAACCAAAAAAAAAAACTAAAACCAACTCTTTCTCAGATTTAAGAAACCAAACATTGTACATGAGAACTGAGGAAACCCAGTGTTGTTTTATGTCCATAAGAGGGTGGTTCTTCAAAGGAGAAATCCCATGTCAGGTGGGCAGTCATCTCCATCACCCGCTAATTAAGGATTCTGGATTCCAATTCCATCCTGTGTTGTCATACGAGAGAGAGAGAGAGAGAGAGAGAGAGAGAGAGAGAGAGAGAGCGCGAGCGCCTGGTGGACATCCTGCCTGTTTCCACCCTCAGCTCTTTGAAGAGCTTCTGCTTCTACTGAACTGGGGGGCGAGAATTTTTGTCTTGGTACCAAAAAGGCACAGGTGCAAAGGAAGGATTCCTATGTTCACAAGAAACAAAATACTAAATAGTCAGGAAGCCAGTCGAAAGCACAGGAAGAAAAAGGCCTGACTCTAGCTCTAAAGTTCTCAAACCTGCAGGATGTCAAGTGCCTTTTGATGCCAGCACTCATTCATTTCCCTGGAACTGAACAAGCAAGAAAATTTTATTCATACTCCATTTTTCAGGTTAAATATGAGGCCCTCCAAGGGAACAGCCTTTCCAGAAAGACCTTGTAGGGCACAGCCATCGGAGGCACACCGTCCCGGATGCAGGCCATCCAGTATTGCACGTTATTTTGTTTGCTTCTAAGTTCAAGAGACAGAATGTATTGCCGTTGCCTTTAAAGAAAATATCTTCAGTGTTTTGACCACCATTGACAAGATTATTAGCATGCCTTTAGCCATCTTTATGAAACAACAGATGTTTGCCTTGGCATTTTTCCAGCCCTCCCTGTGTCCTCAAGCCTAATATTTGTTTTTCGTTTGGTGGTGTGTTGCTCATTTCTCATCCTGTGTGAGGGGGCTGCTTCTTGGCCTTGCCGTGTGGTTGCTCTGCTTTCAGATAGAAGAGGTTGACCTACTTGGGGTGAGTGAAAATATTCTCACAGCCCTGGCAAGTGTCCTTTGTGAAGAGGTTTTGGCAGCTGGGAGGGATAAGAAGGCAAAAGGAGAAGTGTTCTTAAGTGGTATTTTCTTGATGAGGACTCTGTGTTCATGTTAGCTTCTAATGTGACATAATGAATTATGAACTAAAAGTAATTGGAAGATTTGTGCCCTCAATGCAGAACAGAAGTTTAATGTATGAAAGCAAACTACAGGTCAATTAGGCGAGTTGATCAATATTTATATTGCTCTTTAATGAAAGGAAATAACCCTGATAGATTTTCCTTGAAATTGCTGATGAGTATGTATTTGTAGTCAACACATGGAGCTTTTCATTGATCTCAGTCAAATTAAAATTTTATTAATAAGTGAGACACCCATCTGTATTTTTCCAGAAGTTCCCTTGAAAAGCCAGTTCATACTACTGCCTTCTGTTTCTCTCCCTCCACCCCCATCCATGGCTCTCTGAAGCAACATTTAAGTATCTGATATGCACTAACTGCTTTCCCATCCCTATCTTACTCAATCTTCCTAAAAACACCATAAGATAATACTATCATCATTTCCATTTACAGATAAGGCAACTGAGGTAGAATAAGGCTAACTAACTTGCTTTTTATCCCATCTGGCCCTGAAGTTCATGTCATGTATGCCACCCCATATTGTCTTCCAGGGGCAGAAGGAGGGTCATTTTGTAGCACGGCCTTCCTTGAGTGGAAAAGATGGGGAAGGATAATGGATGAGGCTGACGGGAAAGGCACCCAGACCAAGGAGCCTCAGAATCATCTTAACCCCTGCCCCAGGGAGGGCTCTGGGGTTGAGCAGAGAGCAGGGCTTCATGTCCATCTAGATTAGTGAAGACCCAACAAGTCAGACATGGCCCCTTCCAACTCAATTGATAGAATTTAGCACACACGACCCTAAAACCTTTTGAGATTCAGTTTGGTCCCTTGGTTTTTAGAGGCTATAAAGCAAATCCAACAGTATTTTGCACAGGATTTTTACTCCCTGACTGGACTGCATCTTCTCACTTTGTTAAGAAACTGGCTTTAGACATCCAGGCAACACGCACTAGGTTAGATAGTGTGAGGTTTAATCAATAAAATTGACCAGGAAGGAACCCAAAAGCCACACTGCCTGCTTCCATGCTTGATACACAGGCAAGACACTTCGTTCTCATCTTGTGTTTGATCTCAGATTCTTTGTGAAAACTCCCCAACTTTTTCTTCCTGCTGGCAACTTTAAATTCCAGCTTGTGGACACTTCCAGACTAAAAGTGAGGGGATGGAGGACCATCTTTCATGCCAATGGACCTCAAAAGAAAGCTGGGGTAGCAATTCTCATATCAGACAACTTAGATTTTAATCTAAGGACTGTAGTCAGAGATATAGAAGGACACTACATTATTCTTAAAGGGTCTATACACTAAGAAGATCTAACAATTGTAAATATTTATGGCCCAAACATGGGAGCAGCCAACTACATAAGCCAATGTTAAGCAAAATAAAGTCATATTGATATGAATACATTAATTGTAGGAGATCTTAACACACTACTCTCAGCACTAGACACATCATCTAAACAGAAAATCAACAAAGAAACAAGAGCTTTGAATGACACATTGGACCAGATGGATCTCATAGATATAGTTAGAACATTCCACCCTAAAATAGCAGAACACTCACTCTTCTCGAGTGCACATGGAACCTTCTCCAGAACAGACCACATATTAGGTCACAAATCAGGGCTCAACTAATACCAAAAGTTGAGATTATTCCTTACATATTCTCTGACCACAATGCCTTGAAACTGGGACTCAACCACAAGAAAAAAGTTTGGGAGGAATTCAAACACTTGGAAACTAAAGACCATTGTGCTCAAGAATGTTTGGATTAACCAGGAAATCAAAGAAGAACTTAAAAATTTCATGGAAACCAATGGGAATGAAGATACATTGATCCAAAACCAATGGGATATAGCAAAGGCAGTTCTAAGAGGGAAATACATAGCCACCCAAGCCTCACTCAAAAAAAAAAAAAAAAAAAAAAAAAAAAAAAAAAAAAAAAAAAAAAAAAAAAAAAAAAAAAAAAAAAAAAGAAAAAGAAAAACCTGACTATACCAACTCTCTTTATACCGTAAAGAACTAGAAAATCAACAACAAATTTAGCCAACCCCATACACAAGGGAAATAATTAAGTTTAGAACAGAGATCAATGAATTTGAAACTAGAGATACAGTAGAACACATCAACAAAACTAGAAGCTAGTTCTTTGAAAGAATTAATAAGACAGATAAACCATTGGCCAAACCAATCCAAAAGGAAAGGAAGAAGACCCAAATTAGTAAAATTATGAATGAAAGGGGAGAGATCACTACTAACACCAAGGAAATAGAGACAATCATCAGAAAGTACTAACAACAGTTATGCCAATAAGTTAAACAACCTAGAAGATATGGATGCATTCCTGGAAACCTATAGACTTCTAAAACTGAAACAGGAAGAATTTGACAATGTGAATAGACCAATATCTAGTAACAAGGTTGAAGCAGTGATCAAAAATCTCCCCCAAAAAACAAGAGCCCAGGACCAGACGCATTCCCTGGAAAATTCTATCAAACATTCAAAGAAGAAATAATACCTATTCTCCTGAGGCTGCTTCACAAAATAGAAATAGAAGGAAAACTTCCAGACTCTTTCTAGGAAGCCAGCATTACTTTAATCCCCAAACCAGACAAAGACCCCATCAAAAAGGAGAACTTCAGACAAATATCCCTGATGAATATGGATGCCAAGATTCTTAACAAGATCCTTGCTAATAGGATCCAACAATACATTAAAAAGATTATCCACTATGACCAGGTGGTATTTATGATGCAAGAGTGGTTCAACATTCACAAATCAATCAACATGATACAGCAAATCAATAAGAGGAGAAGAACCACATGGTACTCTCAATTGATGCAGAAAAAGCATTTTACAAAATACAACATCCGTTCCTGATTAAAACTCTTTGAAGTATAGGGATAGAGGGAACATTTCTCAACCTTATAAAATCTATCTATGAAAAACCCAAAGTGAATATCACTCTCAATGGGGAAAAACTGACAGCCTTCCCACTGAGATTAGGAACGAGACAAGGATGCCCACTCTCACCACTGTTGTTCAACATAGTGTTAAAAGCCCTAGCAATAGCAATCAGACAACAGAAAGAAATAAAGGGTATTCAAATTGGCAAAGAGGAAGCTAAACTCTCTCTCTTTGCAGAGACAGAAACTCTGTCTCTTTGCAGATGACATGATACTCTATGTGGAAAACCCAAAAGACTCTACCCCCAAACTACTAGAACTCATACAGCAATTCAGTAATGTGGCAGGATACAAAATCAATGCACAGAAATCAGTTGTGCTCTTATACATTAACAACGAAAATATAGAAAGGGAAATCAGAGAATCAATTCCATTGACTATAGCACCAAAACCCATAAGATACCTAGGAATAAACCTAACCAAAGAAGTTAAGGATCTGTACTCGAGGAACTACAGAACACTCATGAAAGAAATTGAAGAAGACACAAAAAGATGGAAGAGCATTCCATGCTCATGGATCAGAAGAATAAACACTGTTAAAATGTATAT
The DNA here is from genome assembly GCA_004023965.1 of Spilogale gracilis. Classification (NCBI taxonomy): domain Eukaryota; kingdom Metazoa; phylum Chordata; class Mammalia; order Carnivora; family Mephitidae; genus Spilogale; species Spilogale gracilis. The sequence goes on along the minus strand of PITA01003669.1, from coordinate 88,964 downwards.
TTTTTTATATACGGTATATACTTCCCAGAGCAATCTATACTTTCAATGCCATCCCAATCAAAATTCCACCAGCATTTTTCAAAGTGCTGGAACAAACAATCCTAAAATTTATATGGAACCAAAAAAGACCCTGAATTGCTAAGGAAATGTTGAAAAAGCTAAAACTGGGGGCATGACATTACCTGATTTCAAGCTTTATTATGAAGCTGAGATCATCAAGACAGCATGATACTGGCACAAAAACAGATAGATAGACCAATGGAACAGAGTAGAGAGTCCAGATATGGACCTGTAACTCTGTGGTCAAATAATCTTTGACAAAGCAGGAAAAAATATCCAGTGGAGAAAGGACAGTCTCTTCAATAAATGGTGCTAGGAAAACTGGACAGCTACATGTAGAAGAATGAAACTAGACCATTCTCTTACGCCACACACAAAGATAAACTTGAAATGGATGAAAGACCTCAACGTGAGGCAAGAGTCCATCACAGCAACTTCTTTCAAGACACATCACCAAAGGCAAAGGAGACAAAAGCGAAAATGAACTTTTGGGACTTCATCAAAATAAAAAGCTTCTGCACAGCAAAGGAAACAGTTAACAAAACAAAGAAGCAGCCCACAGAATGGGAGAGGATATTTGCAAATGACACTACAGACAAAGGGCTGATATCCAAGATCTATAAAGAACTCCTTGGGGCACCTAGGTGGCTCAGTTGGTTGGGTGACTGCCTTCAGCTGAGGTCATGATTCCGGATTGAGTCCCACATCCGGCTCCCTGCTCGGCGGGAAGCCTACTTCTCCCCCTCTCACTCCCCCTGCTTGTGTTCCCTCTCTGGCTGTGTTTCTCTCTGTCAAATAAATAAAATCTTTAAAAAAAAAAAAAGAACTCCTCAAACTCAACCAAAAAAAGATGATCACATCAAAAAATGGGCAGGAGACATGAAGAGGCATGTCTTCATAGAAGACATACAAATGGCTAACAGACACATGAAAAAATGTTCATCATTAGCTATCAGGGAAATTCAAATCAAAATCACCTTGAGATACCACCTTACACCAGGCAGAATGGCCAAAATTAACAGGACAGGAAACAACAAGTGTTGGAGAAAGGAGAACCCTCTTACACTGTTGGTGGGAATGCAAGTTGGTATAGCCACTTTGGAAAACAGTGTGGAGATTCCTTAAAAAATTAAAAATAGAGCTACCGTATGACCCTTAATTGCACTACTGAATATTTACCCCAAAGATACAGATGTAGTGAAAAGAAGGACCATATGTAGCCCAATGTTCATTGCAGCAAAGGCCACAATCGCCAAACTGTGGAAAGAACCAAGGTGCCCTTCAACAGATGAATGGATAAAGAAAATATGGGCCATATATACAATGGAATATTATACCTCCATCAGAAAGGATAAATACCCAGCTTTTGTAGCAACATGGATGGGGCTGGAGGAGATTATGCTGAGTGAAATGAGCCAAGCAGAGAAAGTCAAGTATCATATGGTTTCACTTACTTGTGGAGCATAAGGAGTAATATGGAGGACAGTAGGAGAAAGAAAGGAAATAGGAAGTAGGGTAAATCAGGGAGGGAAATGAAACATAAGAGACTTTGGACTCAGAAAGAAACTGGGTGTCTTGGACGGGAAGCAGTGGGGGAATGGGTAAGGCTGGTGGTGGGTATTGAGGGCACGTATTGCATGGAGCACTGGGTGAGGCATAAACAATGAATCTTAGAACACTGAAAAAATAAAATAATGTAATAAAAATATATGAAAAAAAATAAATTCCAGCTTGTGTTGTGGGCTGTGGGCTGCGAGGTTGCGTGGCCATCCACTCCCAAGCGCAGGGGTTTCATCTGAGGAATGTCTTGAAGAAGATTACATCAGAGCTCAGAGTCTTGTTTCTGTTGCTTTTCTGTCCATTGGGACCCTGTTCCCACATGCGTGGTCTGCTGCATATTCACAGTCTCCTTATAAATACCCCACACATCATTCATCATCAGGCGACTGCCAGGAATCAGATCTTTTGCATAAAGGAAGGGCAAAATACTTTGGGAGCTATTGTGTGAGGGATTTCCAGAAATGTGAGAAACCCCTCCAACTACTAAACACACACTGGTGTACAAATGAACACACATGCACACGTGTGCCTCTGGACAGGCACAGACATGGATGCGCGTGCACATGCACGCGCGCGCGCGCGCGCACACACACACACACACACACACACACACACACACAGTGTTGCCTGTGCGCTGGTTCTGTTGTAAGAACATTATATGCAATAACTCAGTTCTCCTACCAAGCCAGGATGATACGTTCTGTTTTCTTCCCACTCGCTCACCAGCCTCATAAATTGCAAAATTAGGATGTTCATACAAAGCAATCCCTGTAAAAAGGATGTATCCTTCACTTCTCTACTGTCCTCATTTAAGCTTTGTTGTGAGAGCAGAGAACCTAGATGTGAATCTCAGACCCAGCTTTGTGATCTTGGAGGAGTCACGTAATGATGCTCACCCTCAGTTTCCTGTCTGTAAACCGTGGTCAACAGTAGTATCAACCCCACATGAGAGTTGAGAGGATGTAATCAGGACATAACGGTGCTGTGTAAACTAGAAAGTGCTACACTCGTGCCATCAACCAGTGGTGGGTGCCCACACAGCACATGCGGTGTCTTTCCTATTCTATTTGCCCTGACACTACCCCACAGTGGATTGGACACGTAAAAACACGTCACACTTAACAATTTCTAATTACATCAAGCAGTTCAGGAAAGCTCTTCCTAAATCATGATGCTAGCAATAAGTGTGTGACTACATCACTTTATGTCTCAGAAAAATGAGTAAGCTAACTTCAGAGCAATGGGAACAATTTTTTGACCATCTAGTTATGGAAAATACATGTCACATAGAAGGTCTGTAAGTCTCAATGCTAACTTGAAAAGTATTAGTTAATGGTAGAGATCCTGTCATCATCAAACCATGCAGCTGGTGAAGAATGGTACTCCGTCCCATTAAATTCAAGGACTAGAAGGGCTCTTCAATCATTTGATGTCAATGTGACCTTAGCAGCAAAGAGGTTCAGTGGGGAGGGAAGATACACAGGGTCCTAACTCTGCATTCGGAAAACCAGGTTCATGTCTGGCATCTGTTCCAAAGTCATGGATGCTTACTATGTGCCAGGCCCTGTCAGCTTGGTACAAGAGCTACCAAAGCATGGAAAGACCGGTCTGTACATCCCTGGGGCTCTCTTGCTTCCCTAGTAGCTAGGTGGCCTAATGCCAGTCATTCATCTTACCAAGAAAAGCCTTGGCACCCAACCAGTAAAAGGGTGGCAAATGAAGAGTCAGAAAGGTAAAGACATCTTTTAAAGTTCACACAGCTTACTTGTGTCCCCACAAACACCAGAATGAATACTTTAGACTTCCAGTCCAGTTCTTTCCACAGAGTTCATCATTCCTTCTGCAATTTTTAGCAGAACTTGCTGCATTTGCTTAGATCTGGCTACAGTATGCTAAGCTATAGTTAATTAGTTTATGTTCATGTTCTACTAGGGTTTACTTTTCATTGTCAATGTTCTCTTCTTTTCCCCTATGACTAGAAATGATTGCTCTTTTAAAAAATAGGATAAGCCATACACTGGATATATTTTTGCAAATATATATCTGACAAAAGGCTTTCATCCAATTTGTAAAGAACTCTAAAGGACTAATTGTTGAGTTTTGTTAGATTCTTTTTTTTTTCTTTCACCCACTAGAAATTTCTGGCAAGGTCTGCATCAGAGACCTTTCTCCTCCAAGATGGGTGTAGTCTGGGCCAGTTCCTGGGCTGTGTGATAGGGAACTGATAGAAAAAGGGGTGAGAGAAGAGGGGACAGGAGAAAGCAAAATTGAGGGCTTCAGGACTTTTCCTGGTCTGGGAAGGGGAGCTTTCCTTGTGTGGGGCAATAGATTGAGAAGAACCTAAAACTGTACTTTAAACTTTATTGCTGGGGGGTTTCCTATCTCCTTTATAATGAGTAATGCTAGTTTTTTGTTTGTTTTATTTTTTTTAAAGATTTTATTCATTTGACAGAGAGAGACACAGTGAGAAGGGAACACAAGCAGGGGGAGTTAGAGAGGGAGAAGCAGGCTTCCTGCTGAGGAGAGAGCCCAATGCGGGGCTCGATCCGGGACTCTGGGATCACGACCTGAGTTGAAGGCAGATGCTTAATGACTGAACAACCCAGGCGCCCCTAGTTGGAGTTGTTTTAAAATTATTCATGGTTGGGGCATCTGGGTGGCTCAGTTAGTTAAGCATTTATCTGCCTTCAGCTCAGGTCATGATCCCAGTGTCCTGGCTTGGGGCCTGGCATCAGGCACCCTGATCAATGGGGAGCTTGCTTCTCCCTCTCCCCCTGCTGTTTCCCCTGTTTATGTTCTCTCTCTCTCTCTAATAAGTAAATAAAATGTTTTTAAAAATAAAATTATTCTTGGTTGCTGGGACTGTGTTCATTTAAGTATAATACTGCTGTGAAATTGATCGAAGAGGGTCACAGGTTTAGGAGCCTTACAGCAGCCACTGGCTTCATCTTATTAGCAGTGGGAGGCTGCACATGTGGACCTTCCCAGGGCTTCTTGAATGGGAGAACCAACCAGGCTTTAATAGGTAAGCAGTGAGCTGTTGCAATTGGCTGATATCTACCAGGAGAAATGGTAACAGCAAATGGAATAGAGTCTTCTGAACATTTGTCTTGTTAAGTACAAATACCTACTTCAGTACTTCCTTTGAGGCTGAGTTAGAAGGGAGACACACTTACAATCTAGCCTTTATTATTATGCCACCTGATGGCTGAAGCTGGATGCCAGGAGGCCTGAGCTTTGGGCTCTAGAATAGTTTCTGGGAAAAATACAGAAAGAGCTTTGGTCTTCTCTGGGCTACAAAGATGGGATTTGAAGGCGCTGACAAAATCAGCGTAATTAATCCACTCAATTGCTTCTAGCTCTGAAGGAGACACCATAGCTAGCTCTTAGCCTTTAAAATGTTACTTCCTAGAAGCAGAGTAAGTTAGAAGATTGGCACTTATCAAGATCTACTAGTTTACACTCATCCTTTCTTTCTTTTAAAAAATCACTGCAACACCCCATGTGGTGGTATTAGTAGTACTCCCTTTTCATAATTGGGCAAAGACTTAGCCTAAATGACTTGCTCAAGTTATAATTATCACAGTAGACACTGAGGAGAAGAGAATGGGGTATTTAATTAGAAGATAAAAGCTGTAAACTAGGGTGTTTTGCGGGAGAGATTTAACTGAAGGAAGCATTTCTCTTTAAAAAAAGAAATTAGGCGCATGTGTGTCTTGACTGGATTATTTTAGTTTGGCAGTTTAGGTGTAATATAAATACATGGAAATGAGACAACAGAACTGTTATGACATTCTTCTTTCTGAATGAGAAGAAAGGGCGTGTCTAACTGTAGCTTCTCACTCCCCGAGATGGGTGTCATAATATATCAACTACGCACGTCATGTGTATACAACTCATATTTATTTTTAGTCCCATTTTTAGTTCTGAATCTGATTTGATGTGAATGTATGATCATTTTAGTTAGTCAAAATAGTATTTCAAAATTTACTGTTACACAGGAGTAAGTTCCTGGAGTTCTGCTGTACAATATAGTACCTACAGTTAACAGTAAGTTATTGTGTACTTAAACATTTGTGAAGAGAGTAGATCTTGTAATAAGTGTTCTGATCACAAAACCAAAAAAGAAAAAATTAAAACAGAAGACAACTTTTGGAGGTGATGGAAATGTTTAGTGCCTGGGTTGTGGTGATGGTAACATGAGTGTATACACATGTCCAAACACCAAATTGTGTAAATAATATGCAGCTTCTTTGTATGACAATTATACCTCAATAAAGCTGGAACAGCAAGTAAATAAATGCAATCCTATTTTCCTCTTAGAAAAAAAAAATAAGCAGCTTCATGGTAAGGAATAAGGTATAGGATTAATAGTATACATCCAGCATAAAGAGTTAGGATACCACAAGTTCTTCCTTCTTATTCTTAGATATGGACAAGACACTAAGATCAGATTTTGGAAGTCCTTGACTTGAAACCTGGTCTTAACAGTCAGTTTTACATCTTTGCATTTTTTGTAATGATACCAACTCCTGGAGTCTGTTTCCTCATCCATAATGGAGGATGGTAATACTCAACTCTCAGGGGTATTACTAGTATTAAGTGAAAAAAAGTTGAAAATACTTTAGCAGAGTGTAAATCATTTAGCACTTGGTAAAATTTATGGTTCAGAATTAGTCTTTATTATTGTTATTACTCTACAATTTTAATTATTTTACTAGTATTCTGTTGTCTGAGAGAAGGTAGTCTGTATATGCAAAATCATCTTGTGATTTCCTAACACCTTCCGGAATATTTCAGTTAACAGAGCAAAAGAAAGGTAAGTAACATATCTGGTGGAAACAGATTAGTAGTAAGGTAAAAATTGCAATGGTGAGAGCTTGATGGTAAAAATCAAACTGAACATGTTCTTTTGTCATTGACTGACTGGAACTGAGGATTTTCAATTCCCTCTCTAGCTTGAGAAATTTCTTCCCACTGGGAAGCTCTCACAACATACTTATAACAGAGGAGAGACAATGTTATTCTCAGAAATTCCTCCTATAAAGGGAATTACATTGTGGTGGAAGGTATTTGGCTGGATGGTAGATGTTGAGACACTAAGGATCCTGGTTTGGGCAGAATTATTATTACAAGCCTTAGGTTGGAACTGGCTTTGGGAAAGTGGGGGGAGGGGGGAATAGCAGGAGAAGGCAGAAGGGAAGGACAGAAGAAGAAAGCCCACTGCCTGGTCTGACAGCCCACTTCTGCTCCTCCCCCCACTATCTTCACTACATCCCCCAAAGAAATAGGGGGGGAAAAGGATAAAACCACTAACCACTAAGAAATGATTAAGTGGTACATAGGGGCAAAGTATTTTTGAAGTAGCATCCATGACCCATGGAAACATGTGGCAAAACAAGAGGAGCCATGAGGAAGTTAACCATTCGTAGCCATTATGGGAATGAGTTTGATACTCTCAGGTGGGCTATATGTTGGATGTTTGGGCACAATTTAACCAGAGTATTTAGGAATGGGGGCTTCTTGACAGTGTTCATTCATTCGACAATATTTACTGAGAGCCTCTGATGAGCCAGAAGGGCTCAGGACCTCTCTGGTTTAGCACAAGAATGCAAATGAAGGAAGAGGGAAAGGGGTATCACTTTCAGGGGAGTGTGTATGAAAGGAGACCATGACTGGAATAAGGAGAGCTTCCCCCTTGACGACTTTCTCCCAAAAGGCTCTAAAACTAAGTGATGCGAAATCGTATATTCTAAAATCAACATTTTCAAGGTAAGTATGTGACAGGATGATGTTTCAGACCATGGTGAAAGGAGCTAAAAATGGTGAGATATACACAAAGGAAGAAAATCAAGGGCACCTTTTTGGGGATGCTCTACCATGGTCCAAGATGATAAAGGACATGACGAGAGCTCCCTGTAGATCATTTCCTCAACTCAGTCACAGGAAGCCCTACCCATGGGGCTCTTTTGCATTGGATGAGGTTGGGAAGTACTAATTGCCACTTTTTCACCCCATCTCAGTTATGGGCACCTTGTTTTTTGAGCTTGTATACATATTATCCTTTCTACACCTCCGTCTCCTACTTAATAGAGTTCAAAAGACCACCTGAAAGGGTCCTCATGAGGATAAATGAGGTGACCTTTAAGCCAAATTTCTATCACATGAGATTTTCTTCATATTTATCAGTTTTGAATCTAAATGATTATATTTTCAAGATGGCTAAATATGTCTATAGTCACAGAACAGTCTCTCTCTTTAAAAACTAACTGGTTTAAGTCTGGGTGAGAATCGCAACTTAAGCTTTATAAGTTCCATGCCCCCAACAGCTGAGATAATGGCTCTAGATCACTGTTATAGTAAATAAACAACATATTTATTTTGAAATTTGTTTACTTTGAATGACAAAAAAATCATTTGGTCATGGGAGAAATGAGATTATGTGTGGAGGCCACCTCTTGGCTTTATACATGAATGATATTATCTATTGCTCAGAGTACAGTGTTAGAAAAATATCACCAAGTCATATGGAGCTATAAAGTTCAATTTACAATGGAATGAGGTCTCCAGCTTCATTTATGACTCTTACTCAGAAGAAAAAAACAAAAACAAAAACAGAAACCAATTCAACTGACCCTTCAAGACCTGATCTTCTCCGACTCTTCTCATTTCTGTCAATGGCACCGCCAAACATCCAGTTGCTCCAGGCAAAAAATCAAGAGCTATCTTGATTCCTCTTTTTCTCACACTGCCCTACCCACCCCCACCAATTCATCAGCAACTTGATTGTGCTATGTTAAAAAAAAAAAAAAAAATTGAGACACTATTTTACTCTACTTCCACCACCACCACCCTAGTTGAAGCCATAATTCTCTCTTGCCCTGAAGACTATCACATCCTCTTTATATTCTGCCTCTACAGTTGCTCACCTCTACAGTTGCTCACCCACCAGCCCTTATCATTTCCCAGGCAATCAGGTCACTCTTCAACTTCACTGTTTACAAGTACACATAGAAGCTCTTACATATCTTTAGGAGCGCCTGGGGGCTCAGTCAGCTTCAGCTCAGGTCACGATCCCAGGACCTTGGGATTTAGCCCCTGCTTTTCCCTCTCCTCCCTGCTCCTGCTCCCTCTCACAACCTCTCTGTGTCTCTCAAATAAATAATAAATAAAATCCTTAAAAAAGAAAAACCTCTTACATGTTTTTTAAATTCAGGGCTATCTTCTTCCTTTAATCCTTCTTCTGTAGCTACGCTGGCTTTATTAATCCTTTTGAATGCTGCTAGATGTTTGCCACCTTGAGACGTTTGCCATCTCTCTTCCCTCTCCCTGGAAAGCTTTCCCAGATTTTCTCTTGGCTTGCTCTGACTCCCATCAGGGGTTCTCCTACTATCCTTTGCTCTCACCCTGATTTATTATTGTCCAAAGCCTCTCTCCCTCCCTGAAGCTGTATTATATGTTTGTTTACTTTTGACCAGCTGGTTTCCGAATAGAATTTAAGTTCCACTTAGAGGGGGACTTGATCCAATTCATTGCTTCATTTTCAAAGTATGCAGAACATTTTTAGTAAGTACTTATTGAATGAATGCCAGAGTGACCTGGGCGTGTGTATGTATACAGGAACTAAAGAAAGAACTACACCATGAATGGAAGGTTCTGACAGGCACCGGGTGATGAAATGCATTGGGCAGACATGAGATCATTCCAAAAAGCCAGCATCATCATTGCTTATGCAGCAAGTACACTGTCATTATGTGCAGCTGGAACCAAAGACCCATGACCAGAATAAAAAGACAGATCACTATGGGTCAAACAGGGTACTGCACACTTGCATATACAGTCTCATTTAGTTCTTAGCCTAGAGCGACTGATCTTTCCATTTAGGCCAGTTGAGAAAATAGAGACATGAGAAGGTAAAAATCACTTGACCAAATCAAGTTCATACAAGGAAGTGGTGAAGCTGGGATTTGAACTTAGGTTTTCTGACTTCAAGTCTAACGTTCCCCCACTCAACTTGTTGCTTCTTATTGCTACCAAGGTTAGGAAAGCTCAACAGAATCAATGAGAAGAGATGATAGGAAAAATGAAAAGGAGTCCCAGCTTTAGAGGCCTTGACCAAGGCCCATTTCTGCCTAAGTCCACCTCTGGTGCCCCAGCATATATTAAGCTGTCGCTCCTTTGCATGAATTGTCAATAACTTTCATTTAGTACAGAGTGAATGCTTCCTTCAATTCTTACTCATCATATACGTTGTGCAATTATTAAGCTAAATGGTAGGATATTGCTAATATTCTATCGCTTTTGACCTACAAAAATAGCAATTCAGTAATTGAACTGAATGGGATGAGCATTCCTTGAAGGCAGGAATCTCATCTCCTGTCTCTTTGTCTTGACTAGTTTCTTACTGGTATATTATCACAGAATCTTTGTTAAGATTCCTGTGAGAAGATATCTCCATTTCAAAGATGAGGAGATTAAAGTAGTCCATGTTTGAGTAATTTGACCAATGTTATATGGTTAGTAAGTGGCAGGTCTCTTTGACACAGAGTCCGGGGGCTTAACCACTCTGATATACCGCATCACCTCTGACAAGACGCATCACGTGCTTTGCTCCCTACAGGCATGAGGCATTCAGGGCATCGTGGAAACAAACCTCACATATTCACTCTGCCATCTGGCATCCATTCTCCCCACAGTGACTCAAACCTGAGAACTGATTTTGATTTGCTGAAGAAGTCAACGAGTTCAATGAGTTCAGGGGTATTGGTGTAAAGAGCCACTCTCCACGGATAAGGAGCCTCTCTCAGCCTACTTCTCACTAAATACAATCAGGAGGTCAGGACCATCACAGGAAACCTCACACTGCACAACAGAGCCAAGAAAGCAACAAAATGACAAAAAATAATGTGACTCCTAATTATTCTAAGCTCTGCTTCTCTTAAAGTATTCATCAACAGGTATTCACACCAGTGCATAAGGACTTTGGTTAAAAACCAACAAATAAATAGAAGGGCTTCTCCACATTGAGGTGTGTTATTGAGCTTGTCTACAACTTCCTCTAAAGGGCGTAGAGAGAGGATAATTTTTCTCTCCAGAATGATTCATTTGCAGCTTTGGTCTTTCTACCTCAGAGTAAGCGTACGGACTAGGTAACCACCGAGGTTGTCCCATAAGCCCTCAAGATCTGTGCTCACATGATAAATCAGAACCCAGAGCTTCACTTGCATTCTTCTTCACTGGCAACCGTAATTAGTACAATTCTTTCAGGGTTGGGGAGATGCCAGGTGTGAGAGCACCTTTATTTTTAGAACACTGGAGTCAGTTGTACTGGAATAGGATGCAGACAGAAAGGGAGGAACAGACAACCTGAAGGGCAACTTTAGACACGTAGGAACACAAGTAAGATACTGATTATGCCAACATCGGGATTCTTCACCTTTAGCAGACATTTCCACCAGTAGTTTCTCCCACCTTATGAGACTCCTGTGGAGACTAGAGTGTTCCTGAAGACAAAAGTTGGGGGACATATATTTTCTTTGTGTCCAAGAAGTTCCATTAGGTTTTTGCATGATTTTGTGGGGAACAGGCAGTCTTATTAAAATCTTATGTATTTGAATTCCTGCCATGAGTCAGCTCCAATGTCTCCCATTAAAAACAAAAAGTCTCTGCTCCCACTCTTCCTTCAGCGTCTGTCACTTGCTGCAAGATTCCAGTTGTTATCAAAACCATACACTCATTTTAACAGCTATCTCCTGCTAAACCCACATCCTGATAATGGGAAATTCCCACCTGAGTATTCAGATTGATTTCAGTTACTTTTCTGTTGTCATATGATAATGACAACACAGTTGGCTGTAGCTCACTCATCATATAGTTTGACTGCAAACACCTCTTTGCCCTGACCTCTTACTGACAACATTTTCTATACCTTCTTAAATCTTCATCTATTCTAACATTTGAATACCAATCTCAGAGGAGCTATAGATAGGAGGAAAAATATGAAATAATTTATATCTCAGCCATAGAAACAACAGCTACATAAATTGTGATATTTTGGCTCAAAGTAATGTCTACACCCTCATTAATTTATTGAACATTAATCTTTTCTTTTTTTAAGATTTTATTTATTTATTTGACAGAGAGAAACACAGCTAGAGAGGGAACACAAGCAGAAGGACTGAGAGAGGGAGAAGCAGGCTTCCCGCCGAACAAGAAGCCAGATGTGGGACTCAATCCCAGGTCTCCAGAATCATGACCTGAGCCAAAATCAGTCGCTTAACCAACTGAGCCAACCAGGTGCCCCAACATTAATCTTTGAACCATAGCTGTGCACATTGCTAGAGCAGAGGCAAAAGAATGATCTCTTGGTAGAAATAGGGTAGATAGACGAAGCAAAAACAAAAACAAAAGCCCCTACAAACTACAGTAGTTCTACAACACGGTAAGTGTCTTAATAGAGTGGAGAACAGCATGCTATGAGAGAACAAGGGAGGGAGTGATCAATGCAGATAGAAAACTAGTAATTAAAGAATTTTTGATAGCTAGAAAAGGGCCTAATGATATAATGTATAGTGAAAATGAATCCATAAAGTTAGATTAATACTATGGACACATATATGCATGTTGAGACGTATTAAAAGGCAATGGAAGTTGATAGGTTAATGTGGCAGATTTCTAGTTGATTTTTCTATTTTACTTTCTCTTTAATTTTTGGAATAAATAAGAAATTCTATGAGGAAGCATTAACTAAGTCAATAGAAACTGGTGGGAAGCATGACTTTCTAAAAATGGATGTCACCTAAATTAACAGGAAGCACAATACCCGACAGACTTCCTGTAAACAGTGCACCAGGTCAATATGTGGATCAGTCTCAATGCCACTGAAAAGGCCACAGGAAGGGATGATGGGAACTCTTTTTTCCTTATATTAACTGGAATATGTTGTCATTAGGTAGGCAGTCAATCATAGAATCATTAGTTTTCTGGATAAAGATATTAATCACTTGACCATGGATAATACAAAAGTTTTAGTGACCAACATACTAAATTTATGGACAACAGTAACATTTGTCTTATTTTCTGGAGAAAAGGCCAATGTTTGAAGTATAAGTGAATTTGGGTTCTTATAGTATTATATATCATATTTGGCAACTTTTTTTTCTTTTTCTTTTCCTTTTCACATGTATCCCAATTTAAGAAACAGGTTTTTTCGGGCGCCTGGGTGGCTCAGTTGGTTAAGCGACTGCCTTCGGCTCAGGTCATGATCCCGGAGACCCGGGATTGAGTCGCACATCGGGCTCCCTGCTCAGTGGGAAGCCTGATTCTCCCTCTCTTACTCCCCCCGCTTGTGTTCCCTCTCTGGCTGTGTTTCTCTCTGTCAAATAAATAAAATCTTAAAAAAAAAAAAAAAAAAAGAAACAGATTTTTTTCTTTTTTGGTAACTAGCATTTTGAGGTTGGATTCTGGATAATTTTATTATTACCCTTGGTTCTTCATAACAATGCATCAGTATTATCTCTGACTTCTTCCTGTTCAAATCCTACTTATCATTAAAAGTCCATCACAAGCTCTACTCCTTCCATGAGGTCTTTTTTGTCAACAAAAAACCTTAAATGGATGATTTTTTTCCCCTTTTCTTCACTCCTGCCTTTTTAAGCATAGGTTAATAATCAGTCATTGCTTGATGTCTAAATATTTGTGTGTACTAGCCTTTACTCCTATATTTAACCGTAAATTCCTTAAAGGAAGGTAATTTTATCTTTTTTTAAAGGATTTTATTTATTTGTGTGTGTAGGAGAGAGAGAGAAAGAGCACAAGAAGGGTAAGCAGGGGACAGAGGGAGAGGGAGAAGCAGGCTCCCCACTGAGCAAGGAGCCTGATGTGGGGCTCAATCCCAGGACCCCAGGATGACCTGAGCCAAAGGTAGACACTTAACCGACTGAGCCACCCAGATGTCCCAGCAGTTTTATCTTTTACCACATACCCACAGTAAGTAGCATAGGGCTAGATACATCAAGAGCTCAATAGATAATCATTTTTTTAAACAATCAATTTATACTATCACAGCACACATAGCACACCTATCTGTTGTTTCCAGCTTTAGTTGACAAGGGTATCAAGAAGCCTCTTGTGTAAGAATACATCAAATTGAATTTTTAATCTCCCAAAGAGAAATGTAACATTCACATACTTATATTGAGCAAGATTCCTCGCAAAACCATCAGTTACTTCTGACACATAATGCCTCTTCCCGGTTTTCTACCAAATTGAATCAAAGCCCAGGACAACTTTCTGCAACATCTGTAACTGGGTGAACCACACTGTCTGCCCAAGGTCAGGGCTAATTATCCACGTATGCACCCACCTGGCAGATGTGAAACACTCAAGATATGCACTTGTTAATTGAGGGTCAAGCTGTTCTCAACGGAATTCAGCAAAACTCCAGCTGAAGTATAATGGCATTCGTTTTGAGGTAAAATTCCCAGGTCATTAAGCACTTTGAGATGTGATTCCTTCTGTAGTCAGTCAGAGGATTTGAATCCAGATGAACTGCAGTCTGGCTCTGTTCCAAAACTGTGTGACCTGGGGCAAATCCCTTTCCTTTGTGGAGGGTCAGACTCCTGCCTTAAAACCTAAAGCTGTTTTTCTAATGCACCACTAAGGATGCTTTCTGCTCAGACTATGATGCGCTATTATTTAAGTGAATACTTAGAGCTCATTTTTGTTGTGCACTTACTATGTGCCAGGCAATATATTTTTATGAGTTTGCACTGTGTACCAGGCTGAATTAAGCCAGCTTGGGTTTAGACACAAAGATATCTTTGCTGCAGTATGTCTGTTTGCCTTGTCTGAAAGCTGCTGATAAAGCCAGCATTTGTTCTCCAAGTTCTAATGGTTCTAAAGCCAATTGCATATGACTTTCCTGCTGTCCTCTCCTAGGCACCAAGCAAGTCATTCATTTCCAAAACGTATTCAGTGGAGTTGATACTCTTTTCAAACTGTCGGCTTCCAAGGTATTTATTATAAATGGGTTTCAGGAAATAAGTTCACACTTTTCTGGAGTGGACATTAGTCTGTGATTTAGTTGCTATTAAAAAATTAGAATGTGTTGGGGTGCTTGAGTAGCTCACTTGGTCAAGTGTCTGATTCTTGATTTTGGCTCAAGTCATGATGTCAGGGTTTGGGATCAGCCCCACCTTGCTACATTCAAAGGGAATCTGCTTCTTTCCTTCTCCCTCTCCCTTTGCACCTCTCCTTGTTCTCACACATGTGCGTGCACTTTCTCTAATAAATAAATAAATCTAAAAAAAATTTTAGAACGTGTTAGTTTTTTTTATAATACACCTTCCTTGATAATTATTGATAAAATGAATATAAAACATATTCCTACCTGTGGTAGCTTGTCTCTAAGATAATGACGGCTTCAATACCTTACCCCCCTATGTACACGAAAGGGAGGAACTGTTCTTCTTCCTACTTGAATCTGAGCTGGCCAATGATTACTTTGACTAAGAGAATACAAAGAAAGTGGTGCTGTGTGACTTTTGAGGCTAGATCATACGAAGACTTCCAGCTTCTACCGAGCCTTTCCAAATGCCATGTTGGGGAGGCCAGTTGCCATGTAAAAAGTGTTCTGAGACCACCTAGCTTGGGAAGGGCCAAGCTAGCCATGTGAAGGAGCTTCAGGTGCAGATGCCTGACCAGCCCTCAGCTGTTCCAACCATTCCAGCCCAGCGAGCCTTCAGATAACTCAGGTCTTGGCCTCATCTGACTGAAAGTGTACCAGGGCCCAGGCAAGTACTGCCCAGTTGAGACCTATAAATACCAGCATGTGAAAAAATATAAACAAATTAGTATTTAAAACAAACTAAATTTTGGGGGTGATTTGTTATCACACTATTTAAATGGAAAATATGCTAAGCACAAAAGACCATTGTAGGTAGAAATTTATTTCTTATATACCTGAAGTACCTCAGATTCTACTAGAGGGTACACAGTACAGAGTCAGCCCAGAGTTCCCACTTTTTGTGCTGCTTAAAAATCTGGGCAGAATAAGAGAATAATTTAGGTGTACTCAGGAATGCAGAATCAAGATGGAAAAAGGTCCATGGAGCCTAAACGCAAATATATCCTGATGAAGAAAGACACATTGGGCCCTGGACCTCAGGCTATTCAGACATATTGATTTAGTAATTAGGAGAAGGAGAAATGAAACTCTGAAAAGAACAAGAGAGGCCAGTGAAGGATTTCTTTGTAAAGAAGATGACCTAACCTCATATCCTACCTTACTTTAGACAAAGCTCCTAATGGCCCCAGACATGGGCTTAGAGAGCAAGCAGAAACAAAGGCATTCATTCCCTCAGTGGCCATATGTTGACTGAAAATCCCAGAAGCAAAACAACATGAAAAACCAAGACAAAAATCAGACAGTTTAGGAAGGCCATCATCAGAAACATAGAGCACATCGATGATAATGGATGAATGCCTAGATGAGACACGCTGGTGCAAAGACAAAGCAACTGCACTCTGTGTGTAGGTAGAACTGCGCTTTCCGTGTAACTGCCTTCAACTCAGTCACAGGGCCTAGGGGTGAGCGGTTGGGGTGTACACATGGTGCCCACATGTCCCTGTGTGGGCGGTGGAAGACCCAATGGGAAGGGTCCTCACTGAAGTTCTGTCCTCAGGGCAGTCGGGTTATGGTGGGTGACTTGTGCCCTTTGATGTCTCCCTGGTTTCTAGGAGGCCAGGCCGCAGGTCCTCCTTTGAAATGTTAGAAAAGTCAGTGGACAGGATAATCTCTAAGTCCAATGAAAGACAGACTGTCCAAGGAAAATGTTATGAGTCGAGAGACAGACAGAGAGGAGCAGATTCTGACTTTTAGGATCCAGAACTCTCACACACGTTACTTAACAGAGATATAATGGAAACTGTACGTAAACAGAGGGCAGAATAGATTTCAATGACAAAATTATCCTCTCATTCAATATCAGATTCTCTATACATGATGTCAAATAATTGTTGTTATAGTATTTGAAATGAGCTTTAGAGGAGATTGGATTATTCTTGAAAACCTTTTCCTCAGATATGCAACAATAATGTGATATTGATTTCAGATACTTAAGAGGATAAGCTCAATGAGGACACCAGACGTGAGCGTCAGGGAGTCCAAATACCATGTGTTTAATGAAGGAGCGCTAGGGAGGGGATCATATTAAAACTTGATAGGTGCCCACATGTCCCTGTGTGGGCAGTGCTCAAATCACAGAAAAGCACAATTGCAAAAGCAAGTAATTTTTTCTAAGCTTGTAGTATGTTATCTACGTTTAAAAAGAAACATTAAAAAGGATGGTTAGCTTTACTGGGCAGCCTTCAGCAGACAGACACAATATAGCATTGAACCAAACCATAGTACAAACAGGCTTAACAGAAGGAACAGAGAAAAGAGGAAGAACATGAGAAGGAAGATTGGGTATTATTTTCCTCCCGGTTCATTCATCATAAATTTTAAAAATCCAAGCCAATGGAATTTGACAGAATTCTTTAAGAAAGGTACTGTGGACAAACCTCTCTGTAGACAAAAGCTGTTTAGAAGGTTCCAGGTTTATCAGATTTCTGACTTGATTGATTAGAATGCAACCTCTTGACACCCTGTTCAATCAGATAAACATTTATTGAGCACCATCTGAATACCTGACACTGCTAAATTCTATAAGGACTAGTTCTGACATTTTTGGATTTCATAGACTTACAGAATTTTAAGAAGTGGAGAAACTACCATAAAGTTGACAAGTCTTTTTTATTTGCTAAGAAAGCACACATAAAAGAAAATAACTGCCATCTATTCTCATAATTATGCTTCACTGTAGCCTGGTAGAAACATTACCCAGACTCTCAGCTGGGAGCCACTGCACTGTGCAATACCTAAAATTAATACAAAACATATCCCCACCTGCCTAGTCTCCTCCTGACACCTCAACTTAATTCTTAGTTGAGCAGTGCTTAAAGCTGATATCCCTTTCAAGTCAATTGCAAATTTGTTTTATAAAATGTTTTAGATTAACTTATCATTACATAGCATTTCAATCTTTCTTAATTTGGACATTATCTGTTTAGGATCCATAATCACCATTGACATATTTTTACATAATGTTAAAGGAAGATTCTTTTATTAAAATCTTTTTTTTTTTAAGATTTTATTTATTTGACAGAGAGAGAGATCACAAGCAGGCAGAGAGGCAGGCAGAGAGAGAGGAGGAAGCGGGCTCCCTGCTGAGCAGAGAGCCCCAAGCGGGCCTCGACCCCAGGACCCTGAGATCATGACCTGAGCCGAAGGCAGAGGCTTTAACCCACTGAGCCACCCAGGCGCCCTAAAGGAAGATTCTTAATCTATGTTCAAAACTTAAGAAAAAGACAACAACCCACAGAATCCTTTCTTCAAACGAAATCTTATTCAGAAAGACCAATATCTAAAATAGATCAAAGTGAGCTGCTCTGATTAAAGCAGTCTGCTTACTTTCCCTTCCCTTTCTTCCCCACACCACAGCAGCCCCCAAGGCACCTAAATGCACCCCCCCCCCCCGGGCTCTACGGAGCCATCTTGAATAGTTACTGATCTAACAGAGCCATAGACTTACAGAATTTCTAAATCAGAAGATACCTTAGCAATGATTTCAAATTATAGTATAGCAGAGCACAGAACTTTAGAATTCAACTAGTTTACCCCCCTGAAATCACAATTAAGGAAACTGGGGCTCAGAATGGTTTCAAAGGATCCCCCGAGTGTCAGATTCATTGCTATTTAGAGGCAGACACATGACTAAAAACCAGGACACTGTGACTCTAGTCGACTGTGGGTTTTGTTTGTTTGTTTGTTTCTATCTTAGTGTAACTCTCCTGCAAGTACGATGCACAGGGAAAATGGCAGGGCCATTTGGAGAACAATTAATTCAAGCTGAGAAAGTATCGGCAGAGAAGAGGAAGACCAGACAAGAAGAAAAAGGAATGGGCAAGGCAATCCAGCTATTGTTCATTCTTCTTAAGTATAAGAGACAGAGAAATGGAATCATTGTTATAAGAGGCTCACAGTCTAGTGGGTATAACAAGGATGAGGTGCAAAAGGAATGTTAATGACTCTGGTGATGTTCTAAGAAAACCACCTTCAAGTGATGACATTAAGTCACCAAAAGTCTTGGTCATGAATTGGAAGTCACACAGATGGAGGAGGAAAACTTGCAGCCCCGTAACCACAGTGGTTAAAAATTAAAGCTTAGACCATAATCTGACAATCAAATCTCTCCAAGCTTGATTGTTTCCCTACAGCAAAAGTTTCAAACACTCTGGGAGCGGTCACTTGCTGCTTTGCAAGATGCAGTGCTGGGTTAGGGCACAGTTAGCCCCATCAATCAGACTGAATATTACAATATGAACACCACCAACATGAGTCCATGAGCACAGATAAATAAGTCCTGGTGGGAGGGGCATATCGTGGAGCAGTTTTATGTACCCTGTTTGGCCACCCTGAACTCACATGGTCAGTGCGCAGTAGATACAAATTCTCTCTCCCCTCTTCTTCTTCCATTCCTTTTTCTTTCTCTTTCATACTTCAACTTATTTAAACATGTATAGACCTATGTGTATATGTGTGTTTATACTCATGAACTGGATAGAAACTATTTTTTCTTCATCTTTAATGACACTTTGCATTCCAATTTCTGTTCACATATAAGACAATGGTATACTCATTTCTACACAACTCATCCATTAGCAAGTGGTTCTAAATCAGAAGGTAGTACAACTGAGAAAACCGTTTTCTTTATTGTGCTAATTAATTTATTTTTCTGTTAAAAATCACTACAATAAATGGATTTATCCTCCTCCTTGCATAACTTTCCATTTATCCATTCAATTGGTGTTTATGTTCTTATCTTTAAAATAGTTGAAATCAAGATGTGTCATGTAATTTGCTTTCTGTTTTGGTCACTTTGCCTATGTAAGTAAGCATTTGTCTAGATTGCCACCTAGTCTCTTCGTCCAGGCAAACAAAGCCAATGTATATGGATAGATGTAGGTAAACAAAAATTAGTCATCTTGATTGGGATCAAGTTTCTCTGTCTCTTGAACGCCACTGTACACAAACACTGAGGACATGTCAATGTTGTGGCTTCAAATTATTTTTTAAATTGTCAGCATTTTTTTTTAAAGTATGGATTTGAACCCATTGAATAGATACAGATAATTGAATCCAGAGGTAACATCTTTTCATTTAAGGACAATAAAATGATGGAATTTTCAGCATGAGAAGTACAAGTTACAGTATATCTGTACTGAAATGCCAGAAGCATTAGCTCTTTATTAATCTAGCTTTCTTTTTTTTTTTTTTTTTTTTTTTTTTTTTTTTTTTTTTTTTTTTTTTTTTTTTTTTTTTTTTTTTTTTTTTTTTTTTTTTTTTTTTTTTTTTTTTTTTTTAGATTTTTTATTTATTTGACAGAGAGAAACACAGCCAGAGAGGGAACACAAGCAGGGGGAGTGAGAGAGGGAGAAGCAGGCTTCCCGCCGAGCAGGGAGCCCAATGTGGGGCTCGATCCCGGGTCTCCGGGATCATGACCTGAGCCGAAGGCAGTCGCTTAACCAACTGAGCCACCCAGGTGCCCCTTAATCTAGCTTTCTGACATGGTGCATTTTCATTTTAAAATGAAGTATTTACCTAATCCTCTCTAATTGGGATTATTTCCTATGATGGGCTCTTGAACTCTCTTTGTATTTTTCTTTTCTACCTCAACTTAAAATACCAGGCAAAAAGTGTATTATTTAAATTTAACATATATGTGACTAGACAACAGACGGTTAGCTCTTTAAAGATAGGAATTTTTATCAGATTCATTTTTATTTTCCTCCCCAACTCACAACACAGCACTGTACACATAGTATGCGCTCAATAAAAGTTCATTAAAATGAATTGATTTTTAACTTCAACATAATCAGTTACCAAGTGACAGGTCTTCCTGATCAATCTAAGCAAGTTCATAGCCTAAGTTCTGACACTTATTAAAGGCATCATTTAGGGCAATGTCCATTCGACTCTGTTGGTGGACCATACACACTAGAATCTGAAAAGCTTGTTACCTTGAGTAATACTGTCATTTCAGTCATGGATTAAATCAGTTAACTGATTTCTGACTCCAGGGAGATTTAGACCACATGGCCTTTTATATTCTTGTCACTTTGTTTAAATTACACTGAATTTATGCACATTTAGTCACAGTGTGAAGAGCAGACATTATGCGAGAGCCAGACCAGAAGAGAATTCCAAGTAGATCAGGTGCGCCTGCTACCTTTTTTCAGGGGACTTGCTCCTTCATAGTACCCACGCCACTCTATAATTACGTATTTGCATGGTTATCTGATTAATGCGTATCTCTTAGACTCTGTTACGACCATGAGAGTAGAAGCTGGGTCTGTTGCTATATTACTTTATCCCAGAGTTTGGTAGTCTCTGACCCATAGTGGATATTCAGAACAGGCAGCTAACAAATTAATGAAATACAAAAGAAAGCAAAATGTGAGCTGAGTTTTGAAGACAGGTAAGAGAATTAGTCAAGTAGGATGAGAAAAGGACACCAAGTAGGTTTGAAGTGGGGATGTGGGTAGAGGTAGAAATATTGGGCAAAGTCCCTAAAGAACTACACTTAATACAGCAGGGACTGCTATATGTGTCTTAGTAGTACGTCTGTATACAGCAGGAGTTCCAGAAAGAAGTTTGTTTTCATCTGGCATAATTTATAAAATCATCAAGAAACCTAGTAATACTCAACAATCATGGATAGGAAAGGCATTTATTTAGACACCTGTGGTTAGGCTGTCTTTGTTTTGCAAAAGGAGGAAATTTCCACAATGCACATAAATTGGCAGTGTTTTTGAAAATGGCAGGTCACTGTGGTTCCCTAACCTGGAAAAAGGAAAAATAACTGCTTTTTTTCCAGTAGCATGCGACCCTCACCTGGGTTTTTTTACTTTTAAAATGGTATGATTAGCTCAAGGTAGGATAAGCTGAGATCATACCAATTCAGTGGTCCTCCATGATGGTCATGTCAGACCTTGTCCACTATTCTGGAATGTTCTGTGCCCACCAATGGACATTTTAGAAATTTAGAACATGTGCAGCCATTTTAATCTGAAGTGACTTGATTACCATGCTTCTTACCCTTCTCGGGTACGGGAATCATTAGATCTGTGCTTCCCAACTCCTTCGAGAGGATGGGAGAACAAACGAAATTGCATTCCAACATTTTTCTCAGGTCTCTTCCCCCCCTCCTTCTTCCTCCCTTTTTGTTGCCAATTCAGTTTCTCTCTTCCCTTTTCCCCCATAGTTTATATCTAATTCTCCACATACACTAGGACATTTGGTGCTTAATGTCCAAACGAGTATATTTATTTTCTCTGTAGAAAGTTCAACCGTTACTTTTTCTCCCCAAGTTTTATTTCAAGAATGTGGCTGCTCCCAAGTGTCCTATGGTCTGTAGGCTTGCTTATTTCAAGTGTGTTATGTTTGGGTGATTTCCCTTTTCAGCTGCTGAGGGAAGTAAAATGGCAGTGAGTTTGGATTTTTTTTTTCATATATAATCTTTTATTTTGATTGTAGCTGTGACAAGAATGCATTTTGCAAATCCTTACCTCTCCAGGGCAGCCAATTCAGAGCAGAGGAAAAAGAAAGCTTCATGAGAAAGCATCCAAAAGTGCATAAATGGTCTTATCATTTTGAGATAGTCAACCTGGCCCAGTATCCCTTCTTTGTCTGGTTTCTATTAAAGCTATTAAGAATGGATTCAGTGGACTGCACTTCCCGTCTATCTTCCTGGAGATGTAAACCCCCATGGCATCAGACTCCTATGAATAGGCCTGTATGTACTGATAAGCAATTATCACTGGGGTAGAAGAAGAATGATAAGGTCTAGGCCTATCACAAGGCAAAGACATTAAGATTTATTTCCAGTGTTATCAAGAGAGCTTTGCTACCCAAGCAAAGCCCCTTCTGGGAGAAAAAAAAAAGGAAGAGAAAAGCATAAGAGGAGATTATATTTCTTGCAAACATTTATCAATCAAAACAAGAAACTCTGAATGCAAAACTGAAACACAATCACAAAGTCAATTTTAAATGGGGGGAAAAGCCACAGAAAACATGGGCCTTCTGAGGATTAAAAGGAAGAAATCCCTACCTAAGATTAAAAAAAAAAAAAATCCTTACTAGAGATCAAAATAGAGAAGGGCTAGGAGAGGGAGGAATCGTGAAGAGATTGCTTCACAAATGATTTGGGATTGAAATAATTTATACAGCTCGTATTCTGCCATTGAGAGCAAGATGAAAAATTTATGGAACTGTATAAAATGGCTTGCATTAGATCAGAACTATAAAAAATAGAACACAAGCTCAACTCCAGGGACTCAGCAAGATTTTTTATTAGGAAATCCAAGTTGTCCACGGAATGCAATTTTAATCATGAACTTGATGATGATGCATATTAATTTCAACTAACCCTTTTAACCACAGCATCTTTTGCCCCAGTAGGCTGACAATGAATTCTCCAGGAAAGCTGAAAACTCTATTAGGGAACACTTCCTACTGTGTGTTTTTTCTTGAGGGTGTCCTGTCTGAAATGAAAATTTCAACGCGTCAGCCAGTTTGGGAGATAACTAGTAGATCAAGGAATACTAAAATGATTTATCACAATCAACTTGCATGGTTCCATGTAGAAATGCCTTCCACTAACACTGAACAGCAATGCCTAATGAATATTTATGATTGAACAAATTAAGGAAGCAGCTAATCCACATATAATGAGCTAGTCTCATTCATGCCATTCACATAATTTTTTATTGAACACCTATATGTGTTAGGCATTGGAATAAGTGCTAAAGATGATGAAGTGAACAGACATATGTCATTTTGTGACTCATACAAACTTATATTTCACTTGTCTGTTAGTTTGTATTTAAATTCTTTTTTAGGGGCGCCTGGGTGACTCAGTTGGTTAAGCAACTGCCTTCGGCTTACGTCATGATCCTGGAGTCCCAGAATTGAGTCCCACATTGGGCTCCCTGCTGAGCAGGGGGTCTGCTTCTCCCTCTGACATTCCCCCTCTCGTGCTCTCTCTCTCTTTCAAGTAAATAAATAAAATCTTTAAAAAAATTCTTTTTTAAAGCCAGGAACTCCTTTTACAAACAAAATCACTTATAAAGCATAGACTAACACAGTCTTACACAAATAAAGGATTTTAGGTAGGAACAAAACTCAGAGGCAGGGCATCTAACCCAAATCCTTATTTTAAGAAATGTAAAATCTAGAGTAATTTGTCCAGTGCCTTACTGTTTGCATCACAAGGAAGTCTAAAACCCAGGAAATGATGGCATGCACAATAATAACTGAAATCTAAGGGGATACTTTATTGAAGAGCTGAAAACAACAGCATGAGTAGAGAGGTAGGCAGGAAAGGTAAAAAGAGCCATGTGTGTCAAAAGCAAAGAAACTGTGCAATACCCAATTAAGCCTCCAGATGACCACACCAAAAACGAGCAGGAAACCTGAAAATGTCCCTTTAATTCTTTTCTTTCCAAAAGGATCACCCCACTTATTTTTATTTCTGGAGTATAGGAATTAGTCTGTTGAGAGTTAAAATGAAATGCCCTTGGTGGAACTTCTCTCAGTCACCAGATGTCCTTATGAACAGAACAAAGTGTCGGGGAAAAATAGTGTGTGTGTGTGTGTGTGTGTGTGTGTGTGTGTGTGTGTGTTTAACATTGTGATAGCTAACTTCCAACAAATTAACTCAGACCTCTTAAGAGTGTGTAGACTGATATTGCCATTCCAGGGCAAGGCATGGCTTCCTATGTATTATCACGCCATATGTGTGTAACAGTCCTTTGATGGTTGGATGGACAACTAGGCCTATTTCTAGTCTACTGATAAGACACTTACATAACTTGGTGAGAGTCAAAAGAAATCAGGATTGTAGACCACGTTTTCTGCTCCCTGGTTTGGTCTTCTTTCTACTGTATCATGGAGCCACTCCATAGGACAGTCTAATGTCCAAAAGGCTTCCTAGGTGAGCTCTTCCTCTGCTTATGATTACATTCATGTAGCCTCTTCCACAGAGCTTGGGCAGTGTAGATGTTTCATGCATGTTTACTGAATGACCACTTTTGCTGAAGTCAGCGGCTTTTATTTTATATTCTGTTGCCAGCTTATAACATATGTTAGAAGAATTATTCACCCCACTCTCAGGAGTGACCTGCAAAGGTGGGCAGGCTTTCTGTGACAGGTGACAGAGCAGGGAGAGATTAAAAGAATCTTTGGCTGATGTGCAAACTGATGGAAAATACTGAAATTTAACTTATTTCCCATATGATATTTCTGAACATTCTAGTATTTGTCCACCCAGTAGCCCTAACTTGTCTGCTCTTACAAAATATACATTTATCTATCAATCTTATACACATATGACCAATAGTGTATATAGTATATAATGTGACTGATGCAAATCATATGAGGAAGGAACAGCTATACTCCTCCCAAATCACAATGTACCTATCAAAGTTAAGTGTAATTCTATTCTCGCTATTTCTGTACAATATCGGACTGAAGTTTTGACCCAGGGTAATTAAGCAAGAAAAAGAAAAGATATCCAGATTGTAAAGTAAGAAGCAAAACTACTTTTTTTTTTTTTTTGGTTGGTGTTATGATCTTGCATATAGAGAATTCAAAGGAATCCACTTATAAGCAATTAGAATAAATGAGTTCTTCGGTGGCTCATGATAGACCATCAATATAAATATATAAATATCAGTTGTATTTACATACATTAGCAATGAACAATCTGAAAATGAAATTCTGAAAATGATTCCATTTACAATAGTATCAAGAATAAAGTAGTTAGGACTATATTCAACAAAACAAATGCAAAACCATGAAACGTTGCTAAAAGAAATCATAAAGTACCTAAATAAGTGGAAATACACTCTATATTCATTGACTGGAAGATTTAATATTGTTAGGATGGCAATACTCTCTAAAATAATTTGCAGGGTCAATGCAATCCCTATCAAAATCCCAATTACCTGCTTTGGAGAAATGGAAAAGTCCATCTTAAAATTCACATGGAATAATAAGGGACATAAGTAGTCAAAACAATCTTGAAAAAGAAAAATTAAGTCAGAATATTTCCATTTCCTGATTTCAAATCTCACTCCTGAGAGTGTAGCAGCCACACTCATTGTGATCTGCACCGCATGAAGGGTTGGCGATTCTCTACGCCGTGCACCAGAAACTAATGGAACGTCTTATGTCAACTATACTTCAATGATTTTTAAAGATTTGTTTATTTGACAGAGAGAGATCACAAGTAGGCAGAGAGGCAGACAGAGCAGAGGAAGCAGGCTCCCTGCTGAGCAGAGAGCCCGATGCGGGCCTCGACCCCAGGACCCTGAGGTCATGACCTGAGCCGAAGGCAGAGGCTTTAACCCAGTGAGCCACCCAGGCGCCCAATAATTTTTTGTGTGTGTGAGTAAGAGTGGGGTGCCTGGGTGGCTTAGTCAGGTAAGAACCTGATTTTGGCTCAGGTCATGATCCCAGGGTTCTGGAATGGAGCACCTGCAGAGGGCTTCCTGCTCAGCAGGGACTCAGCTTCTCCCTCTCTCTGTGCCCCTCTCTCTTCTCATGCAGGCTCTTTCTCTCCGTGTCTCTCTCAAAGGAATAAATAAACAATAACTAACTAAAATAAAGTAACAGCAGTCAAAATATTGTGGCAATACCATTGAGACAGACATATAGACCAAAGGAATAGAATTGACAATCCAAGAATAAATCCTTAAGGTTACAGTTATTGATTTCTGATAAGATGCCATTAAAATTGAAAGGAGAAACAATCAGTTTTCAACAAATAATCCTGGGATAACTGGATTTCCATATGCAAAATAATGCTGCTTCCCAGCATACTCAGAATGAATCATAAGCCTAAGAGTAAGTGTAAAAACTGAAACTCAGAAAAAAACACACAAGTAAACCTTTGTGATCGGGTACTAGGTAAAGCTTTCTTGGATACAACAGCAAATGCACAAGTGAAAAAAAAAGTAAAGATAAATAGGACTTCATCAAAATTAAAGACTTTTGGGCTACAAGTAATACCATGAAGAAAGTGAATAGGTCACCCTGAGAAGAGGAGAAAACATTGGAAATCATACATATCGAATACAGGGGCTTTAATCTAAACTATATAAAGAATGCTGATAACTCAGTAATAAAAAAATAAATAACGCAATTAAAAATGGGCAAAGGATTTGAATTGTACTTTTCAAAGGAAGATAGAAAAATGACCACTAAGTATATGAAAGGATGCTCAACATTATTAGCCCTCCAGAAAGGCAAATCAAAATCACAATGAAATGCCACTTCACACGCACTAGGATAGTTATAACAAAAAGAGACAGACAATACGCATGTCGGCAATTCTGTGTAAACATGGGAAGTCTCATATATTCGTTGTTGGTGGTAATAAAAAGAAGAGCAGCCTCTATGGGAAACAGTGTGGCAGTTCCTCAGAAAGTTGCTATAGTAACACTGATTTAGAGTATGACCCAGAAATTCCATTCCTAGGAATATACCCAAGAGAAATGACAATATATATCCACATGCACATACAAAAACCCCTCGTAGATGAATATTCATAGTACAATTATTCATAATAGTAAAAAGGTGGAAACTACCCCAGATCCATCAAATAATGAATAAATAAATAAAAATGTGATTATATCTATACAAAGAATTATTTTGGGGGCAATAAAAAAGATGAAATAATGATACGTGTTACAATATGGATAGACTTTGTAAATGTTATGCCAAGTGAAAAAAATCAGTCACCGAAAACCACACATGGCCTATTTCCATTTATATAAAATGGCCATAGTGGCAGAAAGTAAACGTGTGCTTTCCAGGGGCTGAGGCGTGGGGGTGAAGGGGTGGACAGAGAAGTCAGTGCCCAAGGGTACCGAGTTCTTTTGGAGGGGTTGGGTGGGGGATGATAGAACTCGTTTAAAACCGATTGTGAAGATTGCAATTCTCTCTGAATATTCTAAAAACTGTGAATTATACACTTAAAAATATATATAGTCAACACATTTTGGCCATAAAACAATTCTAATTGAGGAAAACATGAAGTAGAACTGATTTATAAGGAGGTAGTTTGTCGAAGTTGTGAGAATGTTTCATCAGCAAGATCCTGCCCTACAGTTTGTGAGCTGAACCCTGAGTCTCCCTTTCCTCACCAACATTATCATTCCAGATGATTGTTTTTGAACCACTGTAAAGTTTTTTTAAAAATAAACTCTTACATGGAAGCTCAGTGTACAAAGCAGAGAAGAGCCCAGTTTCCCTGGTTCAAAAGGGAGTGGAGATCCCAGTCACGCAAATTTATTTCTCAGTTGGCTCCTGCAGCCTCCCCAGACAGTCAGAAACACTGTGGGTGCCATGGGGAGCCACAGAACACTGTTCCGAACGCAGCCTCAATGAGCTCAAGGATGCCTTCCAACCTCAACATTACAGTGTCACTGCCTACCTCCAGGGGCTTGAAAGCAGGTGTGACCCTTGCTTGCAGGAAGAACTGGGTAAAGACAGAGGGCACTGAATCAGTCAGCTGGTCCAGGGAGCTGGGGTGTGAATAAGGAGGGATGGCAGAGAATAAGGAGTAAGGTCAAAGTATGGAACTAGGGTAAACTGATTTTTAGATCAGCACTGAGAAACAAAGCCTGGATTTTTTTTTGTGACACTAAACAGAAAACTACTGGCACCAGAAGTTTTCTGATGGAAAGAAATCCCTTCATAGGTCCTTTGGGAGTAGAAGCTAAGGCCCTGAAGGCCTTAATATTTGGAGGAAAGGAAACAAATACTGTGTAAACTGTCCCATATTGGGTACAGGGGTGAAGGGAAAATAAGAATGATCTCTGACTTGGGAACATGGGTGGATGGGTGGAAAGCTCAGAAGAACATGAAGAAGTAAGCATTCCTGTGAAGTTAACTCCTCTCCACTCCCCCAGATCTTGACTTCACTGCACACATAAATGCCTGGTGATTCCACAGTAGAAGGTAAGGCAGATGGGCAAGAGTATAGAGGTCATTTTCTAGCCGTTGGCATTAGAAGTGATGGAGTTTGATTTTGCGTATAGGTGGGTTAGAAGCTTGTTCAGGTCTGTGCACTGGCATCTTGAAGGGGAGATTAAATAGTCTGCCTGTAGTCACCAACTGTGAGGAAGCCTCAGGCTAAGCATTCCTGATGGTATTTCCAGAGGCAGCCTGCTGAAGATGCCTCCCATGCCAGACAGCCAAAAAGACAGCTAGAACTTGAAGTCGGATCCAAGGCACAACTCCTATGGACCAACACCTGTCCTGCATGTCTAGGGAAATGTGGGTCTCACCTGGAAATCCCATGTTTCTTTAGGATAGGCACACTGCCACTCTTAGGATGAGATGTATTTGTTCTTATGAAAAGTAATTCTTCTAGAGGCCAGTGGAACTAGATTATTTTCTTTTACACATATTCAATGTCAGTATAACCCCTCTCTGTTTTTTTTCTGCAGGAGTTGAGTGAGAAGGAATTGAATTCCTCTTATCACGGTGAAATAAAACACAATTCCTTCTGTTTTGGGGACTGTGGGGGTAGGAGTGGAGGGGAAGGGCCACCTTGAGACCCATGTGTGAGTTCACATATATGTGAGTTCATTCATGGGGAGGGTGTGAAGGTGGCTATGAGTTTGTCTCATGTTGACTTTTTGCCATTCCTACTTCTGAGCGGATGGAGTGTTTGTAAAACGTTGGCTTACCCTGCTTCCTGGGTGTGATGAAAAGACTTATATAGGTTTCTTGTAATTTACCCTTCAAGGGTAAATTATGCTTTCACCTCCTGCTGACTCACCTTCAAGGATAAAAAAAAAAAAAAAAGTTTTTTTTAAAAATCAAAGTCAGTCTTGTAGTTTTTAGCCTTCTCCGTGTCCTTTACTAAGGTCCATTCAAGGGCAGTGAATGGAAAGTGATGCTGATCAGATAATCTCACATGCTTAGCCAACCAAATCTCATGCTCAGGGAAGAACTCCTCCAGGGCAACAGTCCCTCCTTCTCCCCCACCTTCTCTCTTGCTCACACGTCCAGATAGCCTAAGCCACTTTACAGTCTATATTCAATTGAGACAAGGAAACTGAAGGACTCCATAAATATCTGCCTTTTACTCCTGCTTCTATTCTTGCTAGGACCTGCACCTCACCTTACACACGCCTCAGAATGCAAATAGTGCATTTCCTCCTTGTAAGGGACAAGGCATTGATGATTTCTTTAGAACAGAGAACATCTAAGGAAGGCCAGCTGAGACTGAGCCGGTGAAGCTATCGTACCTGTTGTAGACTCCCTGCGCTAGGCGCCTCCATGCCAAGATTCCCTGGCTCTAAGGA
The DNA here is from genome assembly GCA_004023965.1 of Spilogale gracilis. Classification (NCBI taxonomy): domain Eukaryota; kingdom Metazoa; phylum Chordata; class Mammalia; order Carnivora; family Mephitidae; genus Spilogale; species Spilogale gracilis. The sequence continues at coordinate 58,862 of PITA01003669.1, read as the reverse complement.
ATAACACCTAGGCCCTCGTCTTTGTTCTAATCAGTTCCTGCATGCCTGAGAGGACACGTAGAGCAGGCCATAATCCTCAATAAAGATCCATGGACCCAGAGCAAGGATGAGACTCCTCCTTTCCTTTCTGAGACTCCCAGAGGCTCAGCCTGTGCTGGCACTCTCTCTTCAGTAATCTCTGCTTTCACCTCCTGCTGACTCACCTTTCTACCCTGGGTGCAACCAATGAATCTCTTGGCTGGTCCTGTGGGACCGCCTCTAGGTCCTTGGATCTATCCTGCCGGCACTCAATGCCCAGAGCTTTATTAGTGGGCATTCACAGCTTCCCCAAGATGCTTTGGCTCTCTTGAGCACAGCTGCCACTTATCTGGACAAGACCCATTAATACCGCCAGGGAGATTACTTTCTTTTCTTGCCATTTATAGTATCTCCATCGAAAAACTGTCAATTTAAAGTTGACTATTAAAAGAAACACCATTTCCTTAAGGTTCCATTGCTGTTCTGTGATTCTGTCTTTGGAAAGCATTAGAATCACCTGTGGGGCTTGTTAAACCAGATTGCTAGGGTCCACCCTGATTTGGATTGTGTAAGTATGGAGTGTCGCCCACCTGAGCACTTGCTTTTCTGACAAGTGCTCAGGTAGCTTTGGCCTTATTGGTCCAGGGTTAGCATGTTGACAACTATTGCTCTAGAATCTTTCAAACTATAAAATGTTGCGATTCTATTTTAGCATACGATACCTTGGTGTCCTTTCTGGGCATTGTGTTGCTAGTCACAATTGTTCTTCAGGTGGTGACAGATAAGACATTTGATGTGTGATTTCCCCTTTATTTCTGAATTTTGAGGTTTGATTTTTTAAATAAGAAGGACTTCTACATTCCTGATGACGGGAATTTATAATAGGAAGAGTGCAAGAAAAGATGCCCCAAGGTAAAGCTAGTCTGCTCATCTGCTCTATTTAGGAAAAACTCTGTTGTTAAACTGGTATGGTCAGTCCTTCTGCCTGGTCATTTGGGAATAAATCCATCAACCCGTCAATCAAATCATTCAAGGAATCAATCATCCAAACATCCTGCAAACATCTGACATGGCCCTTTTATCAGTATTTATAACTACTAAATACACCTGTCCATAGGAATGTAGAAAAGGCGGGTAGAAGTTCAGCAGAGGCTGATACAATGAACTTTGTTATTAGTTTCTTAATGTCCACATTGGCTTTCTATTTTGAAGTCTTTGCCTTTCTTCATGGAAGCTTTCTAGCTTGCTAATTGGAAATAAACGGTTCCCACAGAGAATAAACTGATAATTATTCTTATCTGTACCCAGATTTTTTACCTGGAACTAGAAATCAATTTCAAGGTCATTTATTACCGTAATTCTCTTAGCACTGTGAACTGGTTGATGACAGGGTTTTAACTAATCTGATTGTTAGATGTAAGGACATTTTTAGCTAAAGAATGAGGCATTCATTGTCTTTATTTTCTTTTCAGTAATTTCTTCAATTCTTAGAAAGCACTGAAACTAGGAACATTGCTAAGGTGAAGAGGTACATGTTCCATTATTTCTGCAGTGTTGTTCATGCCTCGTACCTTACAAACCCACATGTCAATAATCATTTCTAGCACACACAGCCTTCTTACCACCCCTATGAAGGATGTGGTTACCACCCAGAAATTACAGCAAGTTAATTTAAAGATTTTATTAAATCATTCTTAGAAACACATAAACACAGTTGGTGTTCCTGAGCATTTGGAAAATTAAATTATTCTTTAGAATTAGCCAACCGAGATAGAAGAAAATAAAGAACACCCACCAAAGGGGAAAAAGTGTGAAAAATTCCAATGACTAATGGTTTTTAATTATAATTGTGTAATAGTCTCTTGGTACAAGTGCTACTTGGGGTTTTGATAATTCCTGCCACTGATCCATTAGGCCACAGCATATATGTGTAGGCCCTGAGACTAGAGCACAGAAGACTATCAGAATATTATCTAACTGCACTCAAGTGCCTTGAATTAGATCAATTTAATGGCACTCTCGACCATCCTATTAGCAAATGCTGCAAGTATGAGAAATGATAAGCAGCTTCCAACCGACAAAGTAGCTAAGGGTTTTATGCTGGGGCAGAGCAAATAGAATGTAACAAAGGTAATATTTTGTTGATAGTAACATTTTAAGTTCCTGAAAATCATGAATGCTATTATAAACATTCATGTACTAGTTTTTAATGTGACAATAGCTTTCATTTCTCTAGAATAAATTTCCAGAAATTGGATTGTGGTGTCACATGGTAATTGTATGTGCTGAGAGGGTCTGACTGCAAAGGATCACGGGAGGTAATTCTGTCTGTGATGGTGGTTTCAAGTCTAGGTATTTGTTATATATGTTCATACACTGAGAACTCTGTGCAGAATTGGAATCCACAATTTTTTTTAAAGATTTTATTTATCTATTTGACAGAGAGAAACACAGCTAGAAAGGGAACACAAGCAGAGGGACTGAGAGAGGGAGACGCAGGCTTCCCGCTCGATCCGAGGTCTCCAGGATCATGACCTGAGCTGAAAGCAGTCGCTTAACCAACTGAGCCACCCAGGTGCCCCTGGAATCCACAATTTTTAATGGAGATTTATTTCAAAAAATTATACAAGTGCATAGGACAAACACATGAGATAATCATGGATTGACAGCTGTACACTCAGAATTGTAGAGACAACCCCCTAAAGGGCAAATCACTGAGGAAAGAATTCTGAGGTTTGATTTTTTAAGTAAGAGCACACCATCCGTCATTCTTCTATCTCTAAAATTCTAAGTGTTAAAGATTATCTGCTAAATATCTAAAATAAATATTGTTTGTGAGGTTGGCAGTTTTCAAAGCCCTCGTTGTATTAGCAAGACAGACCTTAGAAAGAATCAGAGGTCACTTCCATGAAGGAGCAGATACCCAAACAGAGTAATCCCGCTTTGATGAACATAGGAAGTCAGCACATGCATTTTGGGAGACAGCAGTAACCACAGAGCTGGGCTGTTTCTGTGCCTTTGCTATTCTCAAGAGGAGCATCACTCACACGGACGCTAGGATGAGAGAGGGGATGTGAGGAAATCTTGAGCATTCCATTATTCATTCGTTGGACAAGTCTGTCTTGGGTACAACTCCACGCCCCACCCACTCGCTACGTGTTTAGGATTCAGTGGTGAGAGAACTGGACCCTGACTTTATAAAAGAAGAGGTCCCATAATGGCACAAATATTTTTTTTTTAAAGATTCTATTTATTTGACAGAGAGAAACACAGCCAGAGAGGGAACACAAGCAGGGGGAGTGAGAGAGGGAGAAGCAGGCTTCCCGACGAGTGGGGAGCCTGATGTGGGACTCGATCCCGGATCTCCGGGATCATGACCTGAGCCGAAGGCAGTCGCCTAACCAACTGAGCCACCCAGGCGCCCCACAAATATTTCATTAGAAACTGTGCTAACCATCTGGAAGGAAAATGACAACTTTTTGAGGACAAAAAGAGACATCAAGGATATTTCAGGGAAATGTATCATTTCTGAAATTCAAAGAAGGCCTCTTTGAGGAAGTGGCATTTGATCTTAAGTTTGTGACGAACAACCTGCACTTCCAGATTCTATTTCCTTTTACCTCCGTGTTTTGGCTAATATCTACAAATGATAATCTACGTTATTTGCTTTAGGTCCAGATGGGACCTACAATCCCATGAACCCTGCTAGGAGGTACAATGACTGGGCTGAGGTGGCACTCCACGCAGAGGCCTGGCATCATCCCCAAGGTTGCTGATGAAATTTCCATCGCCTGAAACATTTATACCAGTTCACGTGAGGTACAGTCTAAGTTGCAAGCCCTCTCATTCCCTAGATTACTTTGAGGCTCTGAGAGAAGGGTTTAATTCTTAGATGTGGTATCTGGAAATAGGAAGGAAAACATGATCTGTATCTGACAAACAGGACACTTCCAATCAGAGGCAAAAGCCATTATATTGAGAAATACCAGTTTTCCGCTTAAGGGAACTGGGGGAATTCTTTTTTCCATTATTTGGCAATGGATTAGCAAACAGATACTAAAAACTCACTCTGTCTGGGGAGCACTGGGTAAAGTACTTTGAGAGGAAACAAGAAAAACAGAAACTTGATCTGGTCTTTCAGGTTATTCTGTTTGGAGGAATACAAATATACCAGTTGCTTTTAAACCTTTTTTTAAAGATTTGTTAATTTATTTCATACAGAGAGAGAGAGAGAGAGCACACACAAGTAGAGGAGTGGGAGAGGGATAAGCAGACTCTGTACTGAGCAGGGAACCTGATGTGGGACTCGATCCCAGGACCCTGAGATCAAGACCTGAGCCCAAGGCAGATGCTCAACCTACTGATCCACCCAGGTGCCCCCAAAATGTACCAATTAAACTAAAGGCAAGGACAAGGAATACTAGAAATGAGAAATAATTAAACCTATTTAATCTATGGATGTGAAAGCAATGTCAAATGAAAACCTGGTCAGAGACATAAACATTTAACAGGGCTTATCTTCAAGTGGTGGACTTGTGGTAGATTCCTAACTTTTTTTTCTTGTCAATAATTTCTAAATTTCCTTCTGTAAACTTTTTTTTAATCTAAAAATACAAAAACAAAAGTTGTATTAAAAAAATTCTATTACTATGGACTTCATGTCTTAAAGTTCATTGCTCTTTCTTTGGCTTTGCGTAGTCTAGTAATGAGCCTTTCAAAGGATTTCTTTTATAAATTTTCAAATTTTTCTAAGAAAATTTATTTATAGCATTTCCTTTAGATTTTTTTTCCCTTGGTTTCTACTTCTCTGAATATATTACCTATTTGCAGGTTATCTACATTTTCTAGTAAAGCCTTTAACATGTTAATTTTAAATTTCTCTACTTCTAAAATCTGTGTGTCTGAATTTGATTCTGATGCTTACTCTGTTTCTTCAGATTATTTTTTGTTGTTCTTGTTTTTATTTTTTATTATTTATTTATTTATTTATTTATTTTTAAAGATTTTATTTATTTATTTGACAGAGAGAAACACAGCCAGAGAGGGAACACAAGCAGAGGGACTGAGAGAGGGAGAAGCCGGCCTCCGGCCCAGCAGGAAGCCCGATGTGGGACTTGATCCCGGGTCTCCGGGATCATGACCTGAGCTGAAAGCAGTCGCTTAACCAACTGAGCCACCTAGGCGCCCCTTGTTTTTTTTTTTTTTTTTTTTTTTTTTTAAAGTTTTAACATGGTTGTGATTTTTGTTGAAAGATGGACATGATTTATCAGGTAATAAGAATTGAGGTAAATAAGCATTTGCCTATGAGTTTGATTTTTCTCTAGTTAGACGTTGTATTATTTTAATGTTTACTGGATATGCAGGTACCAGAAACTTCAAATTCCTCATGTATCCTTGCTTTCGTTTCTCCTTAAATACATTCTATGCCTTGCAGCTCTTTTAGCTGCAATCCACTATAATTATACTGAAATACTTGGGGAGGAGAAATGTTCTATAATCTCATGAGCAAATGTTAGTCTTTGAGTGGGCCTATGCTTCTTAGCTTTGACCTTCACATTGTTTTCTTAGCTTCCCTAACCCTCAGTTCAACTAGAAAGCTAGAAGGTGCCAGAGTTAGAGACATACTCTTTTCCTGGAGGGACAGAGCTCTGGTAGTCCCCCCACCCCACCCCACCCCCGGCCCCAGAGAGTTGACATTCAGTATGGAAAGTGTTCTGGGTACTGTTGACAATAGTTACCTTTTCTCTTCACTGTGGGGACCTGGTAAGATTTCTAGAGGTAAAATCCAAAAAATATGGAGCTCCTTCTAAGACTGTGGCCCCCAAGAATTTCTCACTCTTCTGCTAGCACACAGTCTGCCTCCAGCAATTTACCACAATTATCACAATGCAAGTTTTCCTACCAGCTTATGGCTCTAGAAGTTTCCATCCAGGGAAGCCAGTCTCACCTGTGACCCCTCACAGTCAGTTATGGACTGAATGTTTGTGTCCTTATGGAAAGAATATGAGGGAGGGGAACCTGGGTGGTTCAGTTGGTTGGGCAGCTGCCTTGGGCTCAGGTCATGATCCTGGAGTCCTGGGATCGAGTCCTGCATCGGGCTTCCAGCTCCATGGGTAGTCTGCTTCTCCCTCTGACCTTCTCCCCTCCATGCTCTCTCTCACTTTCCCTCTCCATTAAATAAATAAAATCCTTTAAAAAAAAGAAAGACATGAGGGAAAGAAGACATCAAAGTGTGCTCTCTCCACCATGTGAGGATAAACAAATAAGGCACCTGTCTACAAGTCAGGAAGAGTGTCCTCGTAGACACCAAATCTATGTCACTTTCATCTTCGACTTGGCAGCCTCCAGAATCATGAGCGACAAATGTTTCCTTGTAAGCCACTTAGTCTACGGAACTTTGTTATTACAGTCTGAACTAAAATATCCTGCCTCTTGAGATTTCAGAAGGCAGTTCACCCTGCCTCCTCAATTCTTTGATGGGTCCAAGAAAAGTCACTGATTTTCATTTTATTTAGTTTTTTTTTTCTAGTTGTAAGAACAGGAGAACCTGCTTCTTTGTTCTCTAAATGTTGGAACTGGAGCCAGAAGTGGCCTCTTCCTTTTTATAATTAGGTATATCTGGTGATACCTTTGAACAACATGATATAGTGTTAAACATTTAAAGTGTTTTCAGGGTCTGTTGTTTAAGTTGTGAAGGTTGTGCTCTACTCGAGGGTGCCCAGCCTAGGGGGTAAGGGGAGATGGCACTTAACTTGTACAACGGTGCAAGTGGACTGACTGCTGAGCCTCCTTTGCAGACTAGGGCAAGGGAGATCCAAGCCTGAACTTGCTCATCCACTGCAGCCATCCCGGGAAGAAGTTCTCCGTGGTCCTTCCCAGCCCGGACTGCAGAGCACCTTCAGACCCAACCTGAACATTTCTCTGCCCTGCGAGGGCTTGACAGAACAGGACGATGAGCAGAAAGTCCTTTCAGATGCCTCATTCATTCCCAGCCTCACTCTCTGGGAAGATCAGAGCTTGACTCAGACATTCCTCCACCTCTGTTGTGTTTCCTGCTGCCTCTTGCCTGCCTAGAGCCCGGCTGACAACTAACGCTGAAAACAACAAGTGCCTCTTCATGTCCCACAATCACTGCCCCTCCGTGGACACCCTCATGGTTCTGGGGAGCCGAGTGGTGAATGTGAACTTGAGTTCAGGAGAGAGGGCTTGGGCAAGGCAGCCAACTTCCCCAGTGCGGAGCCAGCGGTTGCCTGGAAAGGGGGCTTGTGAGCAGCATCTTCCCAGCCCTGACAATGAAATCGGGCCCTTACGAGAGTGGAGGGGCTGGTGGCTATAGAATCTGGTAATGACTCTGGCACTAACAACGGCAGTGGACAGCCCTCATTTGTTTTGCTGCCTAGCACTAGGGCAAGATCATTGCTTATTATGGCTCCAAGGCAGTCATCATTTCACATAATGTGAAGATTTTTTTCACTCAATTTACTTTCATGCTTTGGGCTGATGAGAATAATAATCACATGTTGATTACTGGTACCTTGACAGATGATGCTCAGAAAAAATGCAGGTCACTGATCATTCTAACCCTGTTTTCTCCTCAAACGTTGAAGGTTGTGATTTGGAATCTCATTCAGTTGCTACTTTCACATCCCCAAGTTTCTGATGCCAAGAAGATCAAGACAAAATATTTCTTTCAGGGGACCCCCAATTCTTTCAGTCTGTGCTATGGGATAATTTATGCTGATTTGTTTTAAAGAGACGGACATACATAATTCATGTCCTGTGCATTGCGGCTTTTGGCCATTGAAAATACTATCTCTCTTTTGGCAGTGCTTGCAGGAACTAGCTACGATAAACATTTCATACCTCAGTGGACACTCTTTTCTCAGCTAATAGGAGCCTGACTTAAATGTAGAGACTCCATCATGAGTTTATTTAATGGTGAATTCAGCCGAGTTTTTTTTTTTCTTCCAAAGCATAAAATGAGCTTATTATCAGTATCAATAGTGGGTTTTTCTCAAAAGGAGTCAAGGTGTGAATGGGCATGAAAGGGAAATTAAATTGAAACTCTTGGTGGTTTCATGGTTGGAGGCCAGTTTAAAACCCAAACTTAACTGCTTTTGAACAAGCCAGCAGAACTGTAGGGTCGGAAAGCACGCAGACGTGAAGGGACACGCCAGGGCTGGGCTTCCCACCTGGAAGGCGGAGAGCCAAGTTGGACCCTTCTGTGGTGCCAGGGGTGGGGCACTGCTAAGGATGGCTGAATTTAAACCGGTGTAGTTTACAGTGACATTCAGTATAATCTACCCGAATAGGGCCAAAGTGGTCTTTAAAAATGCAAATCCCATCAAGCTGTTCTTCTCCTGAAACCCCTTCAATGGCTCTTCCATTTCACATGGGATGAAGCCAAGGAGCGTGCATGATCAGGACTCTGCTTACACTCCACCCTCGCCATGCCTGCTGTGCACAGTTCCTCACCGTGCTGGGGGGAAGAGGGCCAGCTCTCACATGTCCACAGTTGCATGCTTTCACCTGAGAAACTCTTGGCTCTTACTGCCAAATTCACCCTAAATGCCACTTCTTCAGGGAATTTCCCTATTTATTTTGGCATGTTTAAGTCCTCCTGCTAAGTGGGCTCATGCACTTTTTTTTTTTGCCTCTGTGATCTGTTGGTTATTGTAATTTTTGATCTCGCTGTCCTTGCACTGAGCAGTAAGCTCAATCGGGGCACCTCGACTCTGAGTCACAGATTCATGCTATTAGGGCAAGAGAAGCCCTCTGTAAGTAAGTGCTATCTGAGTGAGTCAGTTCGAGCGGTGGTTCTCAAACATTCCAGGCAGTTGGTTAAGGCACAGATTGCTGGGCTTCCGAAGTTCTGATGCATGACGGTGGGACCACAAAATTTTCATTTCTAATGAGTTCTCAGATGGTGCTGGAACCACACTTTGAGAACCACCCATACTGGAGCCTTTCCACAACTGCACTCTTACCATGGGGACCCCAGGTCAAGTCATGTGCATTTGGATCCATCTCTGCAATGAACCAACTGGAAGTCCTTGAACAATCCCTTCTATTTTCTTTGTAGTCACTTAATAAATCACTTTTGCTTCTTCCTTTGTGGTATCTCTTGTACTTCTCTCTTCCTTCCCTTCTACTCTATTTCTGGACAGGGACATTATAACCACAAATTTCAACTAGTATAACTACAGCCTAATCATTCTTTTGGTCTTTGCCATCTGCCCCTCAAATCCCTCATGCACTTTCCACCGGTTTTGAGTGCCTTGGAGGTCAGTGTGATTACGCCTGCCCTTATCGAGAATTTTGTTGCTGATATCATCTTTCAAGGCTTTTTTCAACCTGGACCTCCTGCTATGTGCCTTGCTCCTGTGGTCCAAATGCAACATGAGATTCCTCATAGCTTATTATACTTATTAATTGTCCATCTTTCTGGGCAGGCTGTGATATGGGCAAGCACCATGCAGTCTTGTCTAACTAACATAACCCTGACCTATAAGTGTTGCAACATAAAACATTTCTTAACAGCAAAATCACCAAATAATGGTGAGCCTTTTCTTCTGCAAAAAAATTATAATAATCTTAGAAAGCATGTAACTGGGGTCCTTCTATGCCAGATTTCTTCTCAACACTTTACACATATCATTTTACTTAATCCTTATTACACATTTCCCTACCTTAGAGATAAATAAATCGAGGCAGGGAAGTTAAGTAAGAGGTTCAAGGTCTCACTCAAGGATTCAAACCCAGGAATTTGGCTACTGAAGTTCATGATCTTACCTATCATGTTATACTGACTGAGGAGTAGAGTAAATATGCCTAAAATTAGGTAGAGTACCAAGAATCTGTGCCAGTTCAGTGAGTTTTGTATATAACAACATACAAAATAATCTATTGAGTACCTAATATGTGTAGGGACCCAAGACACATCCTGTGGGATCAACAAGGATAGGATACAGCACCTAAGAGTCAGTCCAGTACTATAGATGGAGTTAGTGAGTTACCATGTCCTGTTTCTCATCTTTAAAGGGAGAAAGCAAGTTCTATTTCCCAGAGTTTCTACCAGGATCACAGGTGAAGGGTGTATGTAAAGCACTTAGCACCAGAGGCAACACACGGTGCCTCCGCATGCTCGACAGTTCTCATCTTATCCCTGCTCTTGAGCAGTTTTCTATATGTTTACGAGTCAGGAATTGGTAGTGATCCTCTTGATTCACAAATTTAGCTACATCAATAGTAGCCTCAACATATCCAAGAGGGAACACCGTTTGCGTCCAGGGTAGCCCCCAAAGGCTGTATAGGAGAGGTGGGCAACAACAAACTAAAGAGGGAATCAAACTTAGGAGTCATAAGACTATGCCCATTCACTTATTTACTAGTTATTTACTGAGTACCTATACATTAGGAACTGTGCTAAGCACAAAGAACACAGAAAAAAAAATAAGGTTTATCTTTTTCTCTCCAAACTGTTTTCATCATCCATGCTATATTTGATCTTTTGTTATTGACCTCTTTGACCACTGTGTTAGGAATGATTCTGAGGTTGAGTTTAGGCTTATATAGAAAACATACCAAAGAACTTAACATTTGAATGAAACTGGATGGGTTGGGTGGCTGTTCTTAAGATGGCTTTTCAGTAAATAGGCAGGTAAGAAGCAATACATAAAATCCATACTTCATTCTCATCTTCTACTGTCTCATCTTTTCAAGCTAATCTGCCTGCCATGGCAACGTTTGTATCGTGAGTTGAGAAGGTATCGTGGATTTAAAATATAAATGGTTGAAGTAGGGTTTGGGTTTTTATATATATTATATAAATATAATACTGAAAGAAGACTCCTTCAATATACATATGATCACTGAAAGTAACATCTGTGCATGTACACTTATATGTAAAGTGTATATGTGTGTGTGTGTGTGTGTTTATACAAATGCACATTCTCAGTACCTATTTGTGATACTGCAAAATTTACCTCTCCGGGCCTATGGTACCAGTTTAATTTTGGTGCAGCAGACCTCAAGGCAATCATCAAATACTGCACAGACAACTACTTATTAGATGCTTACTTGGAAGGCTCACAGAAGCTTTCAGAAATAGGACTGTGAGGCCGAGATGAGAGCAAGTATATAAAAAGCCTTCTGTGTAGAGAAACTCCAGCATCGTGTCTTTCTCCCTATGAAGAAATCTGTTCAATTCTTACTTTGTTTGATGATTTAAAAATGTCCCCTTTGAAAGAAAAATGGTAATTTTTCATCTAAAAACAGTGATTTTCAAATTTTATCGCATATTATTATCACCAGAGACTATCAGGAAAATGCAAGGGCAGACCCGCCAAATCATCATTTCTTGAGGGTGGGATCCAGGAATCTGAATTTTAACAAGCATCCCAACTGTACTTTCCTTTGCCTTTCCTCTGTGGCCAGCACACTGAAAATCACTGAGGTGTAAATTAAAAACAGGCAGGCTACTACACCTCACTACTACTCAGAAGACAGAAACAAGATGCAAAGCTTGTTGATTTCCTTGGCAGGAGAAATGGCTAAGCCACTTGGAGATTGAGAGGCATGTGGGGAAATTTAGCACTCCAAGTTCCGGCAGCTGGGGAAGCTATGACAGGAACCACAGTCATAATACAAAGAACAGTCAAAAATGAGATAAAGGAGATGTGCATAGTGTCCAGAGACAAGCAATAATAAAAGATAAATTTAAAAAGCATATATTGAGATATTAGCAGTTTATATTAATTAGTATGGAGGTAGTAGGTTGCTTCTAGATGCATATTTCTTTTAAAACTTCTCTGAATGGTTATTTTCCTACTTAAACATAGAAATGCTTTCTCTCTGTCATCTAAATAAACCTTTCCTTTTTACATATGTACATACATCTGCACGCTGACATAGGTTTCCCATCAATTTCATCACCAGCTTATGGGAATTGTTAGGTATTTGAGAGAGTAAGGATACATTTCATGAGAAGTTGTGAAGACAGAACACAACCATGTGTGGGAAGCTCTTAGACCTTAGTTCCTGGCAACCAGACATTGTCCGATAAACTGTATTTATTATTATTAATTATTAATGTGCAATTACATGCCTTCAGAAGCATTTCCTGTCATCTCGATCAAGGTTGTCAGTCAGAGAGCAGAGCTTTAAAGGTACAATCATCCCACAGTCCCTAGGTAAGCAGTAAGGCTCCTACTGAAGGAGGGCACAGATCCCAAGGGATGAGCACAAGAAAATGTATCTGGAATCCTGGAAACCAGGGAGGCGGATGCAAGCGAGGCACGAGAGATTAGAAGAGAGGAGTAAACCTGATCTCTGAGGAGAAGCTCTTCTGACCTGTAAAATACTCCTTATGCTTTAGGCCATACAGGGCTCTCACTGAAGCTGCAGGCAAAGCCAAAGTTTGGGGAAGGTGCACTTGGCCATGTGTAGCTCGTGTTCTGTACACACTGGGACCTGACAGAGCACCTCCCTTGAGTGAGGCCATTTCCAAGATGCTGAGGCAGCAAAGTATACAACCAGATGCACTTTTACTTTTTATCTTAATTTCCTTTGATCAAAAGTTGAATTTTATTTAATTGATACATTGGATATTTACATATCGACTACAAAGTACGACACCCTAAATGAATACTCTCACTTGTATTTTAGGAAATTAGAAAAAAATCTTACAGAAGTCCTGAGAAAAATAAAAGGTTGAGTATTGTCCCTGAGAGGACACACAAGAGCCCGGAGACACTTACCCCATTTATGAGATAAATACCCGGCAACGAGAAATACCGAAGATGGTCTGGGAATGGCAAACAAAGGCAGCACCGAGTAGCAGCATGCATTAAGGGAGAGCAGATATGAAGTGGCTGTGCGGGGTCCTCATATGACAGTGACCCCGCAGTGACGTGCCATCACTCCAGTCTGCAGCAGGGAGCCACTCACACATTTTCCTCTGAAGCTAATATTATTAGAGGCAAAATTCTAATACGTTGCGACCCTCCCGTACATTATAAACAACCGATACGGAATGTAGTTTGAGAAGTGGTACAGGTGAGAGCAGAAAGTGATAGGGACTTGTCCACTTATGGTGGAGGAAATAGAAAACGTGTCAAAGGCAGGCAGACGTGGATTCAAAGTAGCATGGTGAATTCGCTGGGTCACTATTTCTGACACATTATAAACCTACCTCAGGTTGTCTTTTACAAATGGAAACAAATCAAAACAATGGGACACAGATTTATTTGCAAACTACACATGCTTCTTTCTCAACTTCAGAGACTCTGATGTGGACATCTTGAGGTGCAGGGAGGGCCTTAATAAGGGTTAGCAATGATCCTCAGGCTGATTACACAGGCTCTCAGGGAGGGGAGACAGCAGTGAACTGTCTAGGGGCTGGGCAACAGCAGTGAACAAGAGAGACAAAAATCCCTGGCCTCATTTTGTTTACATTGTGGTGTGTGCGGAAAACCCAGAGAAGGAAGACACACTATTATATGTCGTGATAAGTGAGTGCCATGGAAAGAAAGCAGGGAAGGAAGAGAGAGTGTCAGGTAGAGAGGCACCAATTGGAAACAGAAGGGCAAGGAGGGCTTCCCTGCAAAATGACATTTGAGCAAAGACTTGAAGGAGTGAGACAGCAATTGTCACGGTATGTGGAGGAAGAGCATTCCTGACACACGGACGAGCAGATGTGAAGGCCTCAGGATGAATACCTTCATGGTATGTTTGAGAAATAGCAAAGCGGCAGGGGGAGCAAGAGGGAGACGAGGGGGGACAGGTCAGCAAGATGAGCAGCATCGTGGAGGTCTCTGGAGACCATCGGACTCTGCATTAGATGCAAAACCACTGCAGCATTCCACCTGTCTTACAATTTTAAAGAGTAACAAAAGATTCTATGGAGGCAAGAGAAGAAACAAAAGAGCTTTAGCAAAGCCCTGGGACAGTCCTGATGAAAGAGGATGTGGCTGGCACCAGTGGGTGGGGGGACGGTAAGAAGGGGTCCGATTCTGGGCACGTACTGAGGAGACCCGATACACAGTGTGAGAAGGAAGGACTCGAGACTGATGCCTGGGCTTTGGGGCCAAACCACTCAAGGACAGAAGTCAGTGTATGCTGCTCAACGGCGTGAGCAAATGGAACGACCCGTGGAGAAAGCTTTGGATTCAGACCAGCTGTCCCAAAACTGTGTCTAGTGCTTGAAAGGCTATGGATGCAGATAGTCGGACGCACTTGATCTTGTCATTCCCAGAGATGCAAACCAGGAGACACATTGCTGCCCTTTAGAATCAGGTGCTTCTTTTTTCCTTTAAAAGTGTACTGGGTCTTTCTACTTCACATTGAATTGCAATATCAATCGTGGATATTAAAATTCAATTTCTAATATGTAATAATACCAACGTTTATATGGTGGCTCACAAACCTGTTTGGTCTACACAGTACGGATTAATCTGGAGTTGTGTTATTCACAGGACATTAGATGTCACTAGTGATTCTTTGATTCTTTCTACCCCAGTGCTGCCCATGTGGTCATAAACACCTACGAATGGAAAACTTAGGACCTCCTGAGAACTAAGATCAGAATTAAACTTCTGTGGGCCTTTTCTAAACAGGAATCCCATCCTACCTGCCCCTGGATTGCCAGGGTCTAACACAGTACCTGGTGTGCAGGATGAGCTCAGTATATTTCCTTAATTTCAGTGTGAGGGTAGGAAGGTCAGATGCCTGTCCGACCGATAAAAAAGCAGCATGAAAACAGTTTGTTTTCCTAAGACAGAGCTGCTGTTCTATATATTCAGGAATGGTGACTTCAAGTTGTACCTAATATAGGTCCTCAGGGAGCAGGCTTTAATGAAGAGATAAGAATGACTTATAATTAGTGTATCAGTCATTTGCATGGGAATGGATGCTTGAAAGCAATTTATTCTCTTAAGTAGCTTAAATATTCCATTGTAAGAATGTTTACTCTATTAATTTGCTTAGCAAACATCATCTTCTGAGTCAGAACAAAGCTCAACTTCAGTCTACCCTCCTGTCCTGATAAGCAGAAATTCTGAATCCTGTATTTACTTGTTCATCTTTGATGCTGAACTTCCCAGGGCTGTACACTGCACTGGGTGGGGGAGGGGGGAGCAGGAGGGCAGGGCAGGACGGTGTGTAGAGACCCAGAGCAGGAAGGTGGGTGGGGGGTGGGGAGGAACTTTCCTGAGAACAAGGATTTCAACCATACAATCACTTCCCTACTTTTCAAATTCTGAAGTTTGATTCTGTAATAATTAACAGAGTCTGGTTTATTAAGGCTTTATAAGGTTAGGTCAAGTGTTCTCCATATCCAAGCTTCTTTTTGGCTACAAATGGGTCTTTAAAATTCAAAAAGCACTAACTCTTCCTGGAGACAGACCATACAGAAGTTATGATTTCTCTGCTATGTTCCAAATATCAGTGGTGGGTTTTGTTAGATTTTGGAGTCACGTGTTAAATAAAGTGGGACCATGCCGCCATGTTTTGCGTCAGTTGGGCGGTCTATGCTTCTATCCACTTCAATACAAGAGCAGGGCTGTTGGCGGATTGTGTTCATCGGAACCTGAGGTGGCCACCATCTTGCTCTGTGACCCTACTTAACCTCTCAAAACTTCAGTTTCCTCATCTATAAAGTGGGGAGCATGAGCTAGCTGCTAGTTGTTGGAGTGGGATTTGCAAAGATGATTGCGCCCCGCTCTGTGAAGTGTTGCCCACGATGTTTGTTTGCTCAGGGCTGACAGGCGGGGGTGCCTCTGGGAGAGGGCCGCCAGCCCCCGCTAGCACTGGCCTGGACAGCAGCAGGCCCTCCCTGTCAGAGGGAAACACATCACTGCAGGGAGATATCAGTGATTCTATTCTTAAACCGTTGGGCAAAACGACACTGCCTCTTAATCCTCAGAACCTTCCTTAAAATACCTGCAGTGTGGTGTGTCGCTGGGGTGGCCAACCCCAGGGAAGGGAGGCAATCCCTATTGAAAGTTGTTGTTTGGAGATTAGAACTCAGAGAACAGCTGGGCACCTTTGTTACGGGCAGGCTGCTGACTCAAAATGATGGGAAAGGAAAAAAAAAATCCTCCCTGGCATGAAGAGAGGAGAGAAAAACCACAGAGCTGGGAGGGCGGGGGACAGCTTTGGCCTTTGAAAACAGATTGCTCTGCTGTCCTCTTATGAAGGAGGCATGTGGCATTCACCATTCCACACAGGGCCTAGTCCCAATTCTTTCGGAAAACACACACACACACACACACACCAAAAAAGCCCGACATGATAAAAAACCCAGGGCCAGGTGCAGGCTGTTATCTCTTGGTACTGCATTTGAGGAGGTGTCTGTTGCTCTATTTATAAGATGAAAGTGCACACACTGCCTTCGCTCTCACTGCCTGAGTCCCCCTCAGCCCCGGGACCGCAGGAATGCTGAGCACAGAAAGGATCCCGCTGAGGAAACAGAGGGCCATGCTGCCCTTGTCAACAATTTAATCTGATTCACAGAACTAGCCGCTCATGCCTCACGATTCCAGGCATGCCACTCTTTGTGACTTCAGTTACAGAGAGTCAGGTAAGAGAAATACCCACCATTTCTGTCTCCTTCAGGCACTGTCATTCAGGCCTTAATGCGGCTTGGTGAGGGGGGCAGAGTGGATTTTCTTAGCCCCCTTTACAGATGAAAATGCTGAGACGCACAATGGTCAAGTGACCTGCCTAAGGTCACTAGAAGGACGTGACAGACCTGGAGTCCTGGAATGAGAACTCACAATCCACGACTGAACAGGCATGGGCACAGGCTGCCCCTCTGGCATCCGGAAAGGACTTCGGTTAAGCTGAGTCGTAACAGATCTGGGCGGGGGGGCGGGGTTGCTGGGGACGTGGAGGGAACAGGGTGCAGCTGAAGGGATGCAATTCTTTTTCTTTTAGGATTTTATTGTTTTATTTGACAGAGAGAGACATAGCAAAAGAGGGAACATAAGCAGAGGCAGCAGGAGAGGGACAAGCAGGCTTCCCACTGAGCAGGGAGCTGGATGCGGGGCTTGATCCCTTGACTCTGGGATCCTGACCTGAGCTGAAGACAGATGCTTAATGACTGAGCCACCCAGGCGCCCAAAGAGATGCAATTTTAACATGAGGACTATTCACGAGGCTTTGCCTTCTCTGGTCTGAGAAAGAGATTTGAACCTGAACATTTTAGGAGAGCAGCCTTGTTAGCTTCATCTTTTGTCTGATGACCTAACCAAATGGAATTCCTGCCGCTGTTAAGGGAGATGAGCAGTGTACTAGGATGCTAGAACACACAGCACAAACACGAGCCAGTACAATGGCAACTAGCATTCCAAAGCCCGTGCCATTCTCAGTTTGCTTCCACAGTCTCATGAGTTACTAATGTTGTGTCAGTTGTGTATGTGAGGCCAGGGGTGTCTACTCTTCCCTTCACCCATGTGCACTCGACACAGTACCCTGTGTTCCGCTCAGCAGGTACTCATGAATTCTTTTACCAAATGCTCACTGAATTGAGAGCCTATCCTCGGGGCCATGTTGATTATATTAAGAAATAGTTGAAAGAATCTTAGTGAGGATGGGGAGTTGGAGATGGGGTAAGATTCAGTGCCGTTTGATGGGAGAATGTTGGAGACACTGGGGCAATTCTTGGGGTGGGGGTGGGGCTGGCTTCCTAGCGGTGAGAGGGGTTCCCGCCCTCTGTGGGGTCTCTCTGCTCTGCCACAAAAGGGGGGCTGCAGCTTTAGTCTGCCTAGGGAGAGGCCTAGCCTAAGGGTATAAGTTCCGATTGCTACAGTTTGAAAGCCTCCTGGGGGGCGCCTGGGGGGCTCGGTCCTTAAGCATCCCCCTTCAGCTCAGGTCATGATCCTGGAGTCCTCAGTGGACCAGAGCATCAGGCTCCCTGCTCAGTGGGGAGTCTGCCCCTGCCACTCCCCCTGCTTGTGCCCACTCTCTCTGACAAATAAAATCTTCAAATAAAATAAAAGCCATGCCTCCTGGGAAGTAAATACATCAAAATTTCAATTGGATAATTTCATCATGGACTGATTTTTTTTTTTTTTTGAACTCTTTCCCTTCTGCCTAGGATTAATAGTGTTCTTAATGAGCTCCTGTCATCTGTGACATATTAATAAGCATTAAGAAATAACCAGGATCATCTAGTAAACTTATCAAGAAGAGAGCAGAAAACTTTGCTGAGCTGAGTGACCGGGAGCTTGGCGTATTTTTGGCCCCAGTCAGGGATGGAGTCTTCCTGAAGGGCATTTGTTTGGCAGATAAGACTTGAGCCCCGCCTCCGGTCCATCAGTTTCCTCTGGGCCCCTGTGAGTTCTATTCTTGTAAACACAACCTCAAGTATTGCTTTCTCTGAGAAGGGGCAGTTTATTTTTATGAACTTCAATAGGTCTGTCTTCTCTGAGATGCCTTCACCAAGCTTCATTTGCTCTGGAGGTCTTTGGCCTTCCCCCAAGTCTGGGAGGCTCCCCCTCAGCAAACCAGCTCCCATTCCCCTCCTGCTCTGCCTTGAACCTGGGAGGTGTTTGTTTCCCGGGGCCTGGGCTTGCTAGGGGTTCAGCCGCCTGCACACCAGCTGCTGCTCTGCTCCCCAGTGCTCACCTTGTAACAACACGGCTTCTCTGTCTGTTGTTGAATAGGGAGAGGGGCAGCTGTGAAGGGCAAAAGAAAGCTGATTATTCATTTTCTTTCCTTTGGAAATTCTGCTTTGGGATCCTGTTTCTACTTAGAATGTTTCCCCAGAAGCCCATTCCATTTAGCGCTTTTGCTAGGGAGCATTTTCTGTTCATTTTCCAAAATGTGTCTGTTCCAAGCAGTTAGTTAGTTGGGAGTGTTTTATGGATCCCAGTTAGGAAAGCTCAGCCTCGCTTTTCTTTGTATCCCAGAAGCCTAGAATTTTCGCAACTCACAAAAAACTCAAGTGTCCTTCCCTGTGATACTTGAATGATAGCGATTTGCAAGGCAGTCTATGAAACCATCTCTGTGTTGCGGAGCAAACTGAAAAATCCATCCTGTTCTGGCTTGGAGCACAAGGATATATTCCCAGAACAAGTTCTCAGGGATGGTAGCCAGTGACTTGTCATTTTTCTCTTCTGTGTTCAAAAACACTATGTAAGCTAATAATTGCTGTCTTTTCTTCAGAGACCCTTTGTTTCCTCCTACTTGCTTGGCTCCAGTCTTTAGAAGCTGATCCAACTACTGCTTCAGGTGCATTGGTTAGGAATGCTAGCCAGTATTAGTTGCAGAGTTCTCAATGTACAGGAGTCTGCAGTGACCTATGAGCGCTTGGCAGATTGTATCTGTGACTGGAGTTCCTTTCCATTCCACAGCTACTGCAAACTACAGAACTAACAATGTGGATACAACTCCTTAACTACTGTGCCTGTTTTGGCATTCAAATATTTCCTAAAGAAGCAAAAAAATTATTAGCTTGCGGCACCTGCACTCTAGAAAATTCTACCCTCAGGGTCTTTTGGTCCAATGGTCTGAAGTTGCTTTTATTTTCTGAGTTCTTGTCAGCACAGAGCTGCTCAGTTGATACGTGTTCTTTCTCTATTTTATGATTTATGCTTTAGAGGGATTTGTATAAGCAAATGGATAAAGCCATAAATTTCCTTATAGGACATATTTTAAATGACATTACTTTGAATTCAGAACCTGTGTTCTCACTGTGGATATCAATGTCTTTCTCAAAACAATTCAATAAATAATTTCAAGGGCAACATCTCATTTGTGAAGGCCCTTCACAGTTAATAGGACTAACCTCAGACAATTATAATAGTGTTTCTGGTATGCTACAATGCACAATAGACTCCGGTGTTAGGAATGAGAAACTAGAAGAGTGGC
Source organism: Spilogale gracilis (assembly GCA_004023965.1). Taxonomy (NCBI): domain Eukaryota; kingdom Metazoa; phylum Chordata; class Mammalia; order Carnivora; family Mephitidae; genus Spilogale; species Spilogale gracilis. The sequence continues at coordinate 38,972 of PITA01003669.1, read as the reverse complement.
ATTTCTGTTAAATTCAACGTAATTTGATAATTAGCTACATAACGCTATTGTCCATTACATAGTCTCTTAATAAATCTTATACAGGTCTGTCTTCAAGTTGAGGCATTTATTTTAGGTATCTTGTTGACTGTCCTCTTAATAATTACATGCATTTGAGTGATGACGTTATTATTAAAATTCTAAGACTGTCTTAGGGCATTAAAATTGAAATCAATCTTTCAAATACACAGGACTGGTAGCACAGTAGGGATAAGTCTATTGAACATGTATTGTTACTTATTAGTGAGAAAGGTCTACATGCATGTAAAAGTTTATCAGCTTTCATAGCTCCTCTAGCTTTTAATCTTTTATAATCTAAACAAGGAGGAGATGGAAAGAGCAGAATAACACATGCATATATAATACTGATTTATATACTAATACTCATCAGGTTGTTGATCTGATGTGGTCATTCAATTTGTATCCCTCCGTTTTGAAAATTGATTCTGGTTGGAACGGTGCCAAAGAGGAACACAGCTTTTATTTAGTAAAGTGCTTTGGGACTTAGGAAATCTCCCTGCAGAATGTCAGGAAAGGGTTAAGGAATTTAAATGAGGCCCAAGGGGGATTTCTATTGGTGAGGCAGGAATTACAGTAGAATACAGAGCATCACATATTCAACAGGATTATTTTGTTTTGCAGCTGAAAAGGGAAGTTTTTAAAAGGGAAAACAAAGACCTTATGGAATCATGTGCTGTTCTGAGTCAATCTTCTACCAACAATTACTAAATTAGTGATTTCTTTTTACCCAAAGCAGAAAGACACACAGGTATTCCAGAAGATGGGAAAAGTTAGAGGCCATCACAATAGGAGGGAGGCATGTGGCAGCCAGGGTAGGAAGAGCTTTACTGGGGAGCCAGCGGTGTGACTAGGGATCCTGGAGAGCCAAACCATAGTTGTTGGGAAAATTAGGAAGATTGAAGTGAGCAATCTTGCTCTAGTAGACCTATGGCTGAGGGTATTACTCTGTCCAGAGGGCAGGGTTTGTAATCGATGAAGGCAATAATCTTTTGGTAAAAAAAATTGCTTTCATTAGAAAGTGTCTCAAGAAAAAGTGCTGCTCTGGGAAAGTTGCAAAGAATGACAATCAAAGGGAAAACACTTAGCCCAAGCACTTGTCCACCCTAAACTAAAAATGCCCCCTGAGTACTTATTTAGATGGAGCAAGGAGGTTTTCTCTCAGCAACGTACTGGAATATAGTGAACGGAAAAATGCAAACAGATGCGTTTAAGAAGAATGATGAGTTGGTGGAAAAGGCCCCTTAGCAACTTAGTTAAAAAAAATTTCAGAAGAAGGGTAAGAAGCCAGAATATTTATAATAACAGGAAACAATGAGTAATTTAGTCTGGACAAGAGGTTCTAAAAAAAACTTGGACCTGAAAAATGGAAAACTATCAATCTCTGCAAATGAGAGGTTGGTACTTAAATGAGAAAGGTGTAACTAATGCTCACTGCAATTCATCCTATCAGGGTCTCTGCCCACATCTTGATGTATCTGTGTATACTTCGTCTATATTGCCGCCTAGCTTTTCCTGGTTGAGTTCTTGCTTCGAAAGTTCCAAACTTAGGCACACCATTCAAGTTGTGCTAATGTAGGAAAACGTGAGGGGAACCGAGTAACTGGCAGGTCTCCAGCAATGTTTGCTCAGGGTATGGAGGAAACCCTGAGTTGGACCCCTAGTTACACTACCATCCTGGCTTTAGTCTACCTTTTCACCCGGGCCCACAGGTCCTCATGTCTCTTGGCCATTGCCCTAGCTCCATCTACTGCCCTTCCTTTACTCAAACTTTATACTCCTGTAAGACTAAATTGCTTGCTTTTTCAAAAACGTGGACACTACTTGCTTTGCCTGGAATTCATTTCTTCTGCTTGTTTGCATGGTAGGTGCTTATTCACCCTTCAACAACTCAGATCATCTTTTATCTCATTCAAGAAGTCTTCCTAAGCCCTCACTCGGTTTTACTCAGTTCTTTCTTTGCACTGGTTTTGTACCTTATGAGCTTTTTACTCCTTGCACTTTCCCACCGCATTTTAATTTGTTCATTATACGCCTATTCCGTCTGTACCCTACAAACACTTTTGGGGACAGCAACTGTGTCTTATTTTTGGGCCATGATTGCTGGCCTCAGGACAGAACTGCAATGGTAGGGATTCAGTGAATGACTGACCGCCGAACGACTGAATGGATAAAATCAGAACTAAGGAACTCCCATCTGGAGCACTAAATATGGTCACCTTCCATTTTATCAACTTTGTATCTCCAGGTTGACCTCTTAAACTAACCTCCTCTTGCAGGGCAATCGTTATGTCAGCTGCCAGCTACTCTGAGTCCTTCACATGAAATAATTTGCTTATCATGTCACCTCAACCCTGTGGGGTGAGCCTTCCTCCTCGTCTCCTTTTCGGTGAGGACATGGAGGCACAGCAAGATCAAGTAACTTTTCCAGGATGACACAGGCAACAGTAGCTGAAGGAGAACTGCTGCAGGAGAGCGGGTTTCAGAGCAGAGCTCTTAACCACCAGGCTAATGACCTTAATGGTGAGTGGATTTCTGAGTGTAGGCTCTTCTTAGCTACTTCTGAAAAAGGAGCCTGCCATTTCATTTTCTGGGAGGATAAGAGGTAGGTTAGCCTAAGTAAACCAATATTTATAATGAATTTAATGGGAAACGAAGCCAGGACAGACATTTATCATGGTTCATTTAAGTAACTCTTCATTAAGTGGCTGGGGAAAGGAAACCACCATGAGACCAGAAGAGGCCTCCAAAGAGAAAAAGGAAAGGATGTGGGAAACCAAGAACCTGAGGTATTGGGGGTATGTATTATAGAAATTTATGTAGATGGGCACATGCTCATCGTCATAAATTTTTAGAGGCCTCGCTTGTGAGATTATTATCCCTGTAGTTGTCCATCATCATGTGGAGATCGCAGAAAAATAGTCCAACAATGTATTTTCAAAAAACACACATTTCTTTACTTCTAGTTTTCAAACATTCATGAAGGATATTCACAAACCACAGAAATATATTAGAATTTCTCTCTGTTTTCTGTACTCACTTCCCTAGAACACCATGGCTGCTTGCTTTCCAGTGTATTTCTCTAAAGCTCTTCCAAATGAACTGTCTGAATTTCCTCCTCCTGGGCCACTCTACTTTTTGATTCTGTATCACAAAATACCAGAGGAGGAGCTTGTCATGGGAAGATCATTCTCAGAGAATGGGGCAGAGGAAGAAGCAAAGGGCAAAGCCAGACTGGGAAGGAGGGAGAAGACATCTATCTTTTAAATTTTTCCTCCAAACCCCAGAACTGAAAACCAAACACAAGCTCCTGTGGGGCACCATTAAATGGACATTCAAGAAGTATGATTTTCTGTGTTTCTCAAAGATATAAGGCTATGCCCCTAATTTCAAGAAATTAGGCTAACAAAGTTAAATATCAATAGATTTGACTATGTAATTTTAATAGTCTTTCAAGGTTCACATAAGGAATTTAACTGCAAAGAGAATCAGATTTTCATTTAGGTAAAATGCAAGAAAACACGTAACTGTCTATGTGTTCTAAGAAAAGAAAGAACAACTCAAAGTTTAGAATGGGAGAGGAAATTGAAGGAAGCTCATCAAAGAAAATGCCAGCGAGGCCATCTTGAAGCAGAGGAGGTGTCCATGTATGAGAGAGAGAGAGAGCGCACATGTGTGTAATACAAGTGTGATCTCTTATGATTCCACTGAGTATATATAAGCCTTTAGGACCCTGTGTGAAACAGCCTCCCATCTGGACAGACCTGCAAATCCCCCCAGAAGAGAATGGAATGAGAATACTAGTGACTTTATGACATGTGCCCTGAGCGAGGACTAACTCAGTCATGACAAGTCTCAAATTCCTCATGTCACTTGACCAGACACAACCATATAGTCTCTTAATAGTCTCCAACTTAAAACTTTGGTCCTTACTGGCACAAATACCAGTGCCACACTTATCCTCACACATGAGGTCCATTTCTGCTGTATTTCCTCTCAGAAATTGTCCCTCTCTGAGCACTGCCTTGTGTGTTCTGCTAGGATATTGGCTCCACAGGTTCACACCAGGGCTGAATTCGCTCCTCCTCACACACTTGCCACACTCCCTGAAAATGGAAAGTCTATTAAAATCTATGCCAAGTCTGAGCCCATATGCTAATCAGCAGGAGATAAGGTGAGCTATTTTATTTTGGTCCTGGGAAAAATTTCAAAACCATTATGCTACATTTGCTCTGACTAGAGGATAAATCAAATGTTGAATGATTATCACTGCCTTCCTTACTGCACTTTGCCTTCTTATTTTTCTGTTCATGTTAGCAAGACAGATTGATTCATTAAAAGTTAGTTGTGGTCTCTTCAAATGCCCCCGCCCCCAAGAATTTATGCAACTGAAGCAAAGGCAAATTACTAATAATTCATCTTGAACAATACGGCTTGGTCTTTGGGAAGCCTTCGCTATCACAAATGAACCCAATTTTAAAACTTGCTAAATTGGGGTGGGAGGGCGCCTGCGTGGCTCAGTGGGTTAAAGCCTCTGCCTTCAGCTCAGGTCATGATCTCAGGGTCCTGGGATCGAGGCCCGCATCAGGCTCTCTGCTGGGCAGGGAGCCTGCTTCCTCCTCTCTCTCTGCCTGCCTCTCTGCCTACCTGTGATCTCTCTCTCTGTCAAATAAATAAATAAAATCTTAAAAAAACAAAACAAAACAACAAACATGCTGAATTGGGAATTTCCTAGCAATGATCCAGTGTGACTTTCTCCCAAACTTTGAGTGGTTATTCCAAGAGGTTTCAAGTCGGGTTGCTTGGGTGGCACTGTCTACTGAGCCTCCGACTCTTAGTTTTGGTTCAGGTCATGAAACCGAGCCCCATGTCTGACCCTGTGCTCAGTGCAGAGCCTGCTTAAGAATCTCTCTCCTTCTAGGGGCACCTAGGTGACTCAGTTGGTTAAGCGACTGCCTTCAGCTCAGGTCTTGATCCCGGAGACCCAGGATCAAGCCCCGCATGGGGCTCCCTGCTCGGCGGAAAGCCTACTTCTCCCTCTCTCACTCCCCATGCTTGTGTTCCCTCTCTGGCTATGTTTCTCTCTGTCAAATAAATAAATAAAATCTTAAAAAAAAAAAAAAGAATCTCTCTCCTTCTGCCCCTCCCACCTCACTGCTCTCTTTCTCTAAAATAAATAAGTCTTAAAAACAAACAAACAAAAAACAGGTTTGAAGTATTTTTTAAGTATAAGATCACTCTTAATCGTTAAAATGCTTTTCTGTGCATTTTAAATGAGAAAATTTTTCTTGATAGGCTCATGAAAGTTTCTCTATTATGACATGTTGGTTCCTAATCCAGCTCTTTACAGGGATCCTGTTGTTGTAACATTCTGGTGCCACCTGCGTCAAACACTGTGGCTTCTGCTCATCACCTACTGAGTGCCTACTGTTCCATGGCTACTTTGCCCACACAGTCTCCAAACCTTAACTATTCCAAGCAAGTTGTATGAATCCCATTTTTCTGATAAAGCCACTGAGGCTCAGGAAATGTGACCAACAACTCCCAAAACACACAGACTTATCAGTAGAACCAGAACTTTGAACTCAGGGAAGTCTGGCATCAAAATTAATGTTTTGGTTTTTTTTCCTACTACAAAATACATGCCACTTTCTTGATGTACTGCCTACTATCTATCAGGCACTGAGCTGGCTGCTGTAGCAAGAAACGGATGTCTGTACTCTATGTTCTGCCCTTGAGAAGTTATCAGTTTGGAAGGAAAGACAGTCACTTGCTGACAGTGTCGATGGCCAGGAAGACTTGGCTGAGCTCAGTCTTATTCTCCCACTGGGTGTAGTCACGTCAGAGCACTGTTGCTAACACTTCTTCCATTGAATCCAGGGTCTAAATACAGTGATGACCCAGGAAGTGACCCCTGTGGAAAGCTGGAAAATGTCCTCTCAAAAGATTTCCAAGACCTTCTCTGCTTAAATTGGACACCTGGCTCTTCAGATAGCATGTCGTTAGCTTTTTCCCCAAACCCGGAGGTAGAAGAGGCACATACCATAGATGCCAGAACTCAAGACTTGGGTGCAGACCAACAACCCTCTATGAGTTCACAAGGGATGGTGGAGGATAGTGAGATGAACACTTGCACTGTGTCTTCATGTTCAAATTGTGCTGAATAACTGAACTGCCTGAAACTACATTTTATGTGTGTGCTTTGCATATGAAATCCACTCTGAACGGCTCTTCCTAGAGTAAAAATAATCATGGTAATTGTGTATGGTAGAAGGTATGCTGGGTGTCTGTGTGCATGAGAGGGAGTATGTAAGATAGTATGATAAATCCTGGCTAAAATAGAAGGTCAATTTAGGAAGAGGATTTTTTTAAGCCAAACCAACTGGGCATTCAGATTTTTAAAAATCTCCTGTCCATTTTTTTGATGTGTTCATCTTCTTTTTGGGTGTTGAGTTTGAGTAGTTCTTTATAGATCTTGGATACCAGCCCTTTGTCTGTAGTGTCATTTGCAAATATTCTCTCCCATTCCGTGGGTTGCCTCTTTGTTTTGTTGACTGTTTCCTTTGCTGTGCAGAAGCTTTTTATCGATGAAGTCCCAAAAGTTCATTTTTGCTTTCATTTCCTTTGTCTTTGGAGACGTGTCTTGAAAGAAGTTGCTGTGGCCGATGTCAAAGAGGTTATTGCTTATGTTCTCCTCCAGGATTTTGATGGATTCCTGCCTCACATTGAGATCTTTCATCCATTTCAAGTTTATCTTTGTGTGTGGCATAAGAGAATGATCTCAGTTCTAATTTACTAAGGCTTACAGTCCATCAACCAAAAAAAGAGAATCACAGAAGAAAAGGATAATGTAGACTTGTTCTAATCAAATTATTTCTTATTTGGCAGGGATAATTTGGGCCCAGAGAATTTAGACATTTCGCCATGGCTGCATAAATAGTCAGTGACAGGTTATAATTTATGTATTTTCTTCCTTTTTGTGGCTCTTACAACATGCAATTTTGTAGTTGTGATTAATTGAAATTAGGAAATATTTACAACTTCTTAATGCCTGGAGTGGGAGTGTAGACATACATAATGACCACAAGTAAAAATATTTCTTCTTTCAAAGCCTACCAGCTACTCTAGGGGCACATGGGTGGTTCTGTCGATTGTGTCCGGCTCTTGATTTTGTCTCAGGTCCTGGTCTCAGGGTCGTGACATGGGGTTCCACAATCAGCATGGAGTCTGCTTGAGACTCTCTCTCCTTCTGCCCCTCCCCCTGATTATATGTGCTCTCTCTCTCTCAAAATAAATCTTAAAAAAACAAAAACAAAAAACAAAAACAAACCAACCCAGCAGCTACTCTAGCATCACCTCCTTCACAGCAACAGAGCCTGTGAGGTCGAGGACAAAGCAAACATGTTGGATTCAGACAGAACTGGTTTAAAAGTTTAGCCCTGTGACTTCAACTTCCTAGCTGCGTGATTCTGGCTAAGTTACACAACTTCTCTTAAGTTTCAGTTTCCTCATCTCTGCTGTGGGGAGAATAAAATTTACTGCTCTTATGCTTCTAAGGATTTAATTAAATAAAGTGTGGGAAACAGTCAGCTTAGTACTGGTACAAATGTAAGTTCCTGTCCAGGGCTGGGGAAAATGGTGGATACAAATGAGGCAGGCTCTGCATATTTCACACTTCCTTTTCTTCCATTTGCTTTTGATTTAAAACCAAAGGCCTGACTTTGAAAGCCCACCTGTAGGACCATTTCCTGATATGAGAAAAGTGACTTAATTTACTTGATTATGAGCTGACCTGGTTGACTTTGTTGTGCTATGTGGAATAAGATGCTAAGAGTACACACAGAGGTTCCAAAAATAATGGCTCTGTAATGCATACAGGCTCAACTTAGCACTAGGAAATACCTGTAATTAGATGCAAGGCAGTTTCAGTCCTTAAATCCTGATCTATGCTCCACTCTAGCAGGAAGTAGCTAGAGTGGTTATTGCCCCCATCCTTCAAGAATGAGGAATGGCAGAAGTCATGGTGGCATTGGTTCATAAGGACTCAATACCTACCATGTTACTGTTAAATAAAGATTTGTTGCATTTCTTGCCTGTAAAACACTTGTCTTATCACCCTTGCCTTGCATTGCTGATGTTCCATCCTACTACATCAGGAAACATCTTCCTGTCATGGGAATAGCTGTTTCTGAAAGAATGAGAATAGAAAATTCACCCCATTAATACCTATTAATCTCCGCCATAATCACTGCCTACAGCTTGCCCCCTTTTGCTCTACTCTGCAGAAATCAGTGTGTTCCAAGTTGAATTGTCAATTTATGAAAAACTGTTAAGGCCCTTTTCTCTTTTTCTGTGAGAAAAAGATAGGAAGAAGTCACTGGTACACTCTAGGAATTTGATGATGAGATACGTCTTTGACTGTCATGTGAATATTTTTAATGACATAATCCTGGTTTCTTTCCATTTTGTAGAGACACTATAGCAAAGAAGGTAACCTAACCAAAGCCCACGATTTTTCATCCTGAATCCTGACATCAGCTTGTACAGGTACAAAAGGAAGCTGTAAAGTTTAAGGGAATTTTTTTTTCTACATATTAAATTTCATTGTGTGCCTTATGGAAAAATTCACATCTTTAATCTATTTTTCAGTGTTTTGTATCCATTTCAGAGTGCCACTAGAATTTCAAGATGATAATGTGCTTGCTTCATCCCTATTCTGCAATGAACAATACTGTACAATCTTTACTCTCCTTCCCTGTCTCCCCTGTGTTTATGTTTGACCTTTCCTCCTTTTTCCCTTTAACAAATGTTCATAATTATATAAGTGAAAATTCCTAATAATATTGAGGAAAAGTAATTAATATTGCTGCTTCTTTTGGATCTAGATTTGCCAGATGCCAGGTTCAGCAGCATGGGGGAGGGATAAGGAACAGCAATAGTGTAAACATTTCCATAGAAAGTAAATACACTTTGATCTAATGTAATGTAACTTCAGTACATTTCATGGATCAAATAAAAACTGTCCAGAGAGCACTCATGCTCAAATAGGGGCACCCTGCCTGTTCAAGCCCCTGGTGTTAATGAGACACTCTGTAGGACAGCCTGGCTTCACTATCCAGACAAGTAGAGGATGTCAGTGTGTGCTTCCTGGGCATTTGAAGGTGGCAATTTTCAAATTTCCTTGCTGCCTGGCAGTGGAAACACTTCCTCAGACACATGATAAAACTGCAGTAAGAGTGGGCTAATGAGGCTCTGGCAAGTCTTGTTTCAGAGAACCATCCTGCTCACCAAGTGCATTGATCACATATTTTCAAAACACTACATTCACACACCACTTAAGAGCACTGACTACTCTTTTAACTCCATATGGAGGAAGAATAAACATTTGAGAACGCTCACCTAAAGGAATCTGTCAAGTGATACCTGGTATGTAAAATAAATGTGGTTGAGGGTGATGAATCAGCGAACTGGAGATAGGAGCCAAAATTATGCAAATGCATATTTGCTTAATAATATTAGACAAAGAACACTTCCTTGTTCAAAACTCGGGCAACATAGGGAATGCTATTCTAGTTGTTGCTCCATTTCAAAACATTTCTTTATGAAAAGTTTCAAATACATACAAAAGAATGAGATAATGAACTCCCATGTACCCATCATCCAATTTCAACAATGATGAATTATGGCCACTTTGTTTCATCTACCCTACCCACTTCCACCCAATCCTCTAGCCTTGTATTAGAATGAAACAATCCGGGACGCCTGGGTGGCTCAGTTGGTTAAGCCACTGCCTTCGGCTCAGGTCATGATCCCGGAGACCCGGGATCGAGTCCCACATCGGGCTCCCTGCTCAGCGGGAAGCCTGCTTCTCCCTCTCTCACTCCCCCTGCTTGTGTTCCCTCTCTGGCTGTGTTTCTCTCTGTCAAATAAAAAAAAAAAAAAATCTTTAGAATGAAACAATCCTGACCTGATATAATAGAGTATGTACTCCAAGAACTCTTTAAAAGTCAATGAAAGCTATAAACTATAAAATAATTCCTCATTATCATCAGATACCTATTTAGTCAATGTTTAAATTTCCCCAATTGATTCTATTTTTTTATTTCTATTTTTTACATTGTGTTTGGATCAAGACTCAGCTAAGGTCATCACATTGCCATTCATAGGTGATGTATCTTTTACTTTTCTTTCAATCCCTAAGTTTTTCATCATTACTTGGGTTTCAAGTAACCTTTGAATTCTAAACTCCAGTTCCTTGTACTAGAAGTTGTAAATCTGCCTTTAAAACAACCTGAGCCAACTTGAATGTCCAAATATGGAGAAACAGTTAAATAAAGGGTGATGTGTGCATATGGTTAAATACCATGCAGACTGTAGTTGAAAGAATGCCTTGTATGGGGAACCTAGGGAAAGTTGAGTCTCACTGTGTCATCTGTAAAATGAGAATAAAGGGATAAATTAAACCCAAAGATTAAGTACATTGAAATACATATGTCTCCTATCACAGTGATCAGCGTGCTGGGGTGTTTTTTGATACGATTTTAACATGTTTAATACTTACACATTTTAAGTAGACATACTGAAATTCCCTCTCAAATGAAAATGTTAGGTTGGAGCAGATCCATGAAGTTACTGCCCCAAGGAAAAAGAGAATGGGCACTGTCTCAGACATAATGGGTCAGATTAATTCCCAAAACAGACTTTCCTAACTAAACGCCATGTTTGGGAAGTGAACAAAGTTTTTTGAATTTCAAAGTTCCCCTTCTTTTATGTCAAGCCTTTGGTCTTATAAGGTCTACACAAAGGCATATACTAGTTAGAATGATAAAAAGTAATGATAAACAGAGTTTTAAAAGCAGCAAGAGAAATGATGACACTTACATACAAAGGAAACCCCACAAGGCTATCAGTAGATTTTACAACAGAAAGTCTGCAGGCCAGAAGGGAGTGGCATGATGTGCCTAAAGGGAAAAAAAAATGCAGCCAAGAACACTCTATCCAGCAAGGCAATCATTCAGAATAGAAGGAGAGTTAAACAGTTTCCCCATAAAAACCCAAGTCGAAGGAATTCATGACCACTAAACCAGCCCTACAAAATGTTCAAAGAGAATCTCTGAGTGGCAAGAAAAGACCACAGGTAAGAGTAAGAAAAGTAGGAAGCACAAAAGCAGTAAAAATAAGTTTATCTGTAAAAATCAGTCAAGAGACTCACACACACACAAAAAGAAGGGGCGCCTGGGTGGCTCAGTTGGTTGGGCGACTGCCTTTGGCTCAGGTCATGATCCCGGAGACCCGGGATCGAGCCCCACATTGGGCTCCCTGCTTGGCAGGAAGTCTGTTTCTCCCTCTCTCCCTCCCCCTGCTTGTGTTCCCTCTCTGGCTGTGTTTCTCTCTGTCAAATAAATAAAATCTTTAAAAAAAAAAAAGAAGAGAAAAAAGAAAAAAAGAAAAAGATGTGAAGTATGACTCTTATATCCCTAAAACATGGGGAGGAGAAGAATAACGAATGGATTCAACCTTAAACAACCATCAACTTAATACAGATGCTGTATGCAGAAGACACTGTATACAACCCAAGTGGTAACCACTAGTCAAGAAGCACCAGTAGATATGCAAAGAATAATGAGAAAGGAATTCAAGCATACTTCTAAATAAAGCCAACTTTTGGTGAGAAAAGGGAGAAAAAGAAGAAAGGAGAGAAGAACTACAAAAATGATAAAATAAATAACACAACAGCAATATGTATCTACCAATGATTATTTTGAATGTAGATGGACTAAACATGCCAATTGAAAGACATAAGGCAACTGAATAAATAAAAAAATAAACAAGACCCACCTATATGCTGCCTACAAGAGACACATTTCAGACCTAAAGAAACATGTAGATTGAAAGTGAAGGGATGGGAAAACATTTATCAAGCAAATGGCTGTGAAAAGAAAGCTGGGGTATGGGGTGCCTGGGTGGCTCAGTCATTAAGAATCAGCCTTTGGCTCAGATCATGATCCCAAGGTCCTGGGATCAAACCTCGAATCGGGCTCCCTGCTTAACAGGAAGCCTGCTTCTCCCTCTTTCACTCTGCCTGCTTGTGTTTCTTCTCTAGCTGTGTTTCTCTCTGTCAAATAAATAAATAAAATCTTTTAAAAAAAGAAAGAAAGTTGGGGTAGTAATATCTATATTGGACATAAGGCTTTGAAACAAAGACTGTAACAAGAAATAAAGAAGGTCACTACATAATCATTAAGGGAAAAATCCAACAAGAAGATACAATTGTAAATATTTCTGCACCCAAACATGTAAAGCAGTAAGTAACAAATATAAAAGAAGTAATCAATAGTTATATGATAATAGTAGGGTGCTTTAACACCCAACTTACATCAATGGACAGATTATTCAAACAGAAAATCAACAAGGAAGTGACTGTCAATGACATGTCAGAATACCCCAACAGGATCTACCTGTTATATTCAGGTATATTCAGAATACTCCATCCTAAAACAGAATACACATTCTTTTCAAGTGCACATGGAATATTTTTCAGCATGGATCACTCATTAGGCTACAAAACAAGTTTCAACAAATTAAAAAAGATTGAAGTCATACCATGTATCCTTTCTGACCACAATGCTATGAAACTAGATGTCAACCATAAGAAAAAATCGGCAAAGACCACAAAAAATGAAGTTTAAATAATATGCCACTAAACAATGAATGGGGCAACCAAGAAATCAATGGGGAAATCAAAATATGCGTGGCAACAAATGAAAATGAAAACACAATGTTCCAAAACCTTTGGGATGCAGCAAAAGCAGTTCTAAGAGTAAAGTTTATAGCAATATAGGCCTACCTCAAGAAGCAGGAAGAATCCCAAATAAACAATATAACCTTATACCTAAAAAGCTACAAAAGAACAACAAAACCTAAAACCAGCAAAAGGAAGAAAATAATAAAGAGCAGACATAAATGATACAGGAACTTAAAAAAAAAAAAAAAGATCAATAAAACCAGGAACTAGTTCCTTGAGGGGAAAAATTTGACAAACCTTTACCCCGACTCATCGGCAAAAGAGAAAAGAGTCAAAACAACAACAACAAACAACAACAACAACAACAACACAAAATCAGAAATAAGAGAAATAACAACTGATACCACAGAAATACTAAGGATTCTAAGAGACTTATTATGAAAGATTATATGCCAACTCATTGAACAACCTAGAAGAAATGGATTAATTCCTAAAAATATATAACTTCTCAATACTGAATTTAGGAAGAATAGAAAAGTTTACCAGACTGATTACTAGCAATAAAATTGAATCAAGAATCCAAAAATAAGTTCAGGACCAGAAGGCTTCACAAGTGAGTTATATCAAACATTTAAAGAAGAGTTAACACCTATTCTTCTCAAACTATTCCAAAAAACAGAAGACAAAGAAAAACTTTCAAATTCATTCTATGAGGCCAGCATTACCCCATACCAAAACCAGATAAAGATACCACTAAATTGGGGCCCCTGGGTGGCTCAGTTGGTTGAGCAACTGCTTTCGGCTCAGGTCATGATCCTGGAGACCCGGATTGAGCCCCACATCGGGCTTCTTGCTCGGTAGGAAGCCTGCTTCTCTCTCTCTCAGTCCTTCTGCTGGTGTTCCCTCTCTAGCTTTGTTTCTCTCTGTCAAATAAATAAATAAAATCTTAAAAAAAAAAAAAACAAAACGATACCACTAAATAAGAGCACTATAGACCAATATTTCTTTTTTTAAAAAAAAGATTTTATTTATTTATTTGACATAGCTAGATAGCAATTTTCTGATGAAAATTGATGGCAAAAGCTCTCAATAAAATACTCACAAACAAAATCCAACATCATGTTAAAAAATAATTTATCACAATCAAATGGGATTTATTCCCAAAATGCAAGTTCGGTTTAATATTTGCAAATCAATCAATGTGATAGATCACATCAATAAATGGATAAAAAGTTACATGATCATTTCAATAGACACAGAAAACACTGACAAAGTACAACATTCATTCATAATAAAAAGCCTCAACAAAGTAGGTTTAGAGGGAACATACATCAACATAATAAGATCACATATGAAAAAAATCCCAGATTACATACACTCAATGGTGAAAAACGGAGGTCTTCCCCTAAGGTCAGGAACAAGACAAGGATGTCCACTGTCACCACTCTCATGCTACACATTACCAGAAGTCCTAGCTATAGCAATCAGACAAGAAATAAAAATCATCCTATTTGGTAAGGAAGAGGTAAAACTTTCATTATTTGTATATGCCCTGATACTTTTTATGGAAAACCTCAAAGACCCCACCAAAACCCATCAGAACTGAAAAACAAATTCAGTAAAGTCATAGGATACAAAAATAAATCCACAGAAATCTATTGTATTTCTGTATATTAATAATGAAGCAGTAGAAAGAGAAATTAAGAAAATAATCCCATTTACAATTGCACCAAAAATAATAAAATCCTAGCAATAAACTTAATCAAGAAAGTAAAAGAACACTTCAAAACATTCAAAAAAGAAATTGAAGAGGACACAAACAAATGGAAAGATACCCCATGCTCATGGATTTGAAAAACAGATATTGTTAAAATATCCACACTAGTCAAAGCAATGTATAGATTTAATGCAATCTCTATCAAAATATCAACAGCAAGAAAAAACAATCCTAAAATTTGTGTGGAACCAGAAAAGACCCTGAAGAGATGAAGCAATCTTGAAAAAGAAAACTAAAGTTGGAGGCATCACAATTCTGGATTTTAAGCTATACTGCAAATCTATAATAATAAAAACAGTCTGGTACTTGCACAAAAACAGACACAGAGATCAATGGAACAGAATAGAAAGCCTACAAACAAATCCACAATGATATGGTCAATTAATATTCAACAAGAGGCAATATGCAATGGGAAAAAGTCTCTCCAACAAATGGTGCTGCAAAAACTGGATGGTTGCATGCAAAATAATGAACTGGACCACTTTCTTAACTGTACACAAAAATAAATTTAAAATGGATTAATTAAGGACCTGAATGTAAAACCTGAAACCATAAAAAATCCAAGAAAGCACAGACAGTAATTTCTCTGACTTCAGCCATAGCAACATTTTTCCTAGTTATGTCTCCTGAGACAAGGGAAACAAAAGCAAAAATAAACTATTGGGACTACATAAAAATAAAAAGCTTCTGCTAAACAAAGGAAATAAACAACAAAGCTAAAAGAAAACCCACTGAATGGAAGATACTTGCTAACGATAGATCTGATAGTATCCAAAATAAAGAAACTTATATAACTGAACGTCAATAGAAGAAATAATCCAATTAACAAATGGGCAGAAGACATGTACAGATATTTCTCCAAAGAAGAGACAGATGGCCAACACACACATGAAAAGATGCTCAACTTCCCTCAACATCAAATGCAAATCACAGCCACAATGAGATATCACCTCGCATCTGTCAGAATGTCTAAAATAAAAATCAAGAAAGAGCAAGCATTGACAAGGATGTGGAAAAATAGGAACCCTCTTGTACTGTTGGTGGGAATACAAACTGGCAAAGCCACTCTGTAAAACAGTATGTGGCTTCCTCAAAAAAAGTAAAAATAGAATTACCCTACAATCCAGTCATCAGTCATCTCACTAGTGTGTATTTACTCAAACAATATGAAAACACTTATTCAAAAGGATATGTGCACTTGATAAGTGTCATCCAGGGGATTATTTAACCCAACCCTGAAGAAGAGGGTTGAACTTTACTGACTCTTAAACAGACAGAGGCTGTTAAGCTGGAAAATACTAAGGCATCAATTGTCAAAGTTAAGTGTTTCAACTACCTACCAGGTTGATTAAAAGGATTAAGTCAGCTCTAGCAATTTAAAAAGCTGTATTCTCTTGGCATATATGGATTATTATATAATTTGATTCCCTGATATACAATAAGGGGGAAGAAAAATTTAAAATTTTATGCCAAGTTAGATGATAGCCAATAAAACAAAGCTTTAGCAAACGGGAAAAAAAGAACAAGAGTCATTACTCTAAAATATAAATAGTGGTTGTGGTTAGTTTGGGGATCCAAGGGTTCTAGTCTTCTGTTTTATTTACTCATAATACTTACATTTCATATGAAAAACATATATTTTAACCTGGAGAATTTACCATATTGAATACATTACATTCAATAAACAATGATTGAGCACTGATATTTCACAAGCACTGCACTAAGCACCATGGTGGATGCAAAGATGGATGAGAGATGGTCCTAATGCCAAAGGAACTCACAGCATGGTGGGAGAAACAGATGGAGATATGGCAAGGGAAATTCAACATGTACTGTGACCTAGCTATAAGAAATTAAATTTAAAGTTCTTACATCTTCTTCAACCCACCCCCAGAGGACCTCAATTCAGTGTGATGATGAAAAACAAAGAATAAAACTTGAATGATTGCTGAAATTTTTTATTTACATATCTATGCTTAAAAAAAAAAAAGGCATGGAAAGAGGGTGCTCCATGCCTTCACTAATGGATAAAGCTTGGTGGATACCTATATGGGAGACTTCCGACCACTTATTAGGATACTTGAAGTTTAGCTGAACACTTTCTTAGGGATGACATCATGAAGCCATCTGCTGGAAGAAACCACTTTATAATGAGGTACTTTATTATTTCAAAAGGAAACTTTCCTTAGATGCAGCACACAATAATACGATATTGACAAATACAGAATTTTACCCTTGCATAACAAATAATTAGAAGGGTCAAACTTTAGAGTTTGTAAGGGACATTAGAGTTCATTAAGCCAGTAGTTTCTCAAACTTGAGCAGGCACCAGGATCATCCCGGGAGGCTTGTTAAAAGACAGATTGCTGTCCCATCTTGGTTCCTGATCCAGTAGTCTGGGGTGGGATCCACCTACTTGCATGTGTAATAACTGTGGTTACTGCCTGATGCTACTTGTCCTGGACCTGCACCTTAGGAATCACTAATCTAGATCAAATTCCTTTGTAATTTAGGAATCCGCTTCCTGTAACTTTTAGTCTCTGATCAATTGCCTTAAAGGATGAGACCCTCACTAAATTACAAGGAAGCAGGTGTCACTCTTGGGCAGGCTAATTTGTCAAGAATTTAGTAGAGGGCACCTGGGTGGCTCAGGGGGTTAAAGCCTCTGCCTTAGGCTCAGGTCATGATCTCAGGGTCCTGGGATCGAGGTCTGCATCAGGCTCTCTGCTCAGCAGGAAGCCTGCTTCCTCCTCTCTCTCTGCCTGCCTCTCTGCCTACTTGTGATCTCTCTGTCAAATAAATAAATAAAATCTTAAAAAAAAAAAAAGAATTTAGTGGAGCCAAAATCTATTTCCTTGGAACTTCTGTTTATTACAAGTCTATTCCCCCTTGCTCACAGCTCTTCACAGGTTTTTCAACGAAGGTGAAAGTTCCTAACCTTCTACTATTTATTGTGGAAAACTAGACATATCTTTTTATATCATGTTATCATCCCCTGATGAAACTCCCAACTGTAAAGGCCACTGTTGAAACATGAGGCTGAGAAGACAGCATTCTAGACATTGATCTGCTGGTATTAGCTCTTCCATAAGTGGATATCTCATAACTATTAATTCTGAACTTAATGAAACACTTTATTAGCTCATACTGTACAGAAGATCTAAACTCTTCTTTATGTTCACAATAGGTATTTGTTTTCTTATCCTTTTCAAGTATTGACCTTAGCACAAAATTTTGCTTTTATTCTGGCTAAATTTCATTGTCTTAACAAAGGGGAATTATGAGTTCCCAAGGACAGGATGGTGGTTAAGTACATGACCTTTGAAGTGGGACAGCCCTGGATATAGAGTGCTATCTTTTAACAGCCACATGGCCCTGGACCAAGTATGTGATCAACCTAAACCTCAGTTTCTTCATAGGCATTATAATGATAACAGTAGTTCCTTTACATAAATCTTTCATGAGTTAATATACATGAAATACTTTTCATAATGTCTGGTGCATATTACAGGCTTAGTAAATGTTAGCTATTGTTTTATTAAAAGCAATCTAAAACTAAGGTACAAAAAAAAGGCAAATACTTTACAGAAACATACAAATACTTCATAAAATTTTTTAAGACTGAAATAGTATAATTTTTGCCTCACTGAGGCAAATTATAAAGCTGTTAACCCCAAGGAAATTTACAAATGTAGTACAATTTCAATCAAAATGGCAATATGGGGCGCCCGGGTGGCTCAGTGAGTTAAAGCCTCTGCCTTTGGCTCAGGTCTTGGTCTCAGGGTCCTGGGATGGAGGCCCACATGGGCTCTCTGTTCAGCAGGGAGCCTGCTTCCTCCTCTCTCTCTGCCTGCCTCTCTGCCTACTAGTGATCTCTCTCTCTCTCTGTCAAATAAATCAATAAAATATTTTAAAAAGTGGCAATATGACTTTACAATTCCACAAAATTTTCCTAATAAGAGAAAAGATGAAACTGTAATACACACAATCTGAAAAGAAGGAAACAGAAGGAAATGTAGCCTTATCAGACATTAAACTTATTAAAAAAGAAAGTATTAGAACTTGAAACACTGTAGTATGGACACAAACAGAAAAACGGGCCAATAGGTGAGAGTGGAACAATTTGAAATAAACCTAAAATATATGTAAAAACTTTATGTCCATTTTCCCAAATAAAGGGGTAGAGAATATTTCTTTAATAGAATATATAAAGATAAACTGTGATGATTTAGAAAACCAAAGTAGTAGAGCCATGACTTGTCTATGAATCCACAGAAGAAGCTCAAAGGTACATGTTGCCACAACTGAATACACAGAAACTGGAAGATTCTATAAGTGAAAAGTGATGTAAATTGATTTTTTAATATAATTAAGAAAAATATTTGTACTGGGGCACCTGGTAGCACAGCCAGTTAAGCACCCTACTCTTGGTTTCAGCTCAGGTGATGAACTTGGGTTTGGGAGATCGAACCCCTGAGTCGGGCTCTGCACTCAGCATGGAGTCTTCTTGAGCTTTTCTCTCTCCCTCTCCCTCCTCCCCTTCTACCATACCCTCCTTCTCTTTCTGTCTCTCAAATAAATCTTAAGAAAAGAAAAATATTTGTACTGAAAATGTCAGACAAACTAACATTTATAATGAATAAAGAGTTCATTCAAATTCAGAAGGAGAACTGCAAGGACCTATGAACCCAATAAATCATGGTATAACACGAAAACACAAAGCAAAATATCAATCAATCAGGGGAGAAGACCATCCTTGATGGAGACTGGAGATCATCGAATTTACCTTTAACCACCTATTAAAGTGGCTAAAAAATTTAAAATATTGCTCTCATTACTGGTCAAAGTTTAAGAAATCTGGTTATTTGTTCAGAGTCATCATTTCATATATACTACTTTTGGAAAGCAGTATTTAAGAACAATAAAGATGTATATACTCCAATCCAGTAATTCTAGTCTCTAGACTTTCTAATGACATGATTCAACAAAACAGCTATCTATGATTCCGAAAGACTGAAAATGTATAAATGTCCAAGATTAGAGGAATAGAGTCAATAAAATCAAGTCAGTGAAATATGAATAATCTGAACATGTGATATAGTAATTAAAGTAACTATATGAATATATGATATAGTAATTAAAATATTTATGAATATATACCATGTTTAAAACACCATAATCAATGAAAATAGCAATATTCATGTGCTTTTCTTTTTGCAATTTATTTCCTTATAGACTCTATGCTACCATGAGTATATAAAGGCAAATATGTGTGAATATGTAATGCAAAAAGCAGAAGTATTAATACAGGCTTATATTAATTTTTAAAATCATTACTCAAACATTATTTAAAAGGTTTATACTCTATTACCATTACACATTAAAAATGAATTTTGCATTCTAGTTCTGTCACACCACTTAGTTATCTCAACTGAAAATTTGTGTCTGAAAATTTGATAAGTGAATACAACATTTTTATCCACATCAGCAATGTTCAATATTGCAGTTGGAAGAGCTCTGTGGCCTTCTCATCATCCATGCACTCCCCCACCAAATGCTTACGGAGTTGTTACTCTGACTCTACTCTGGGTATATAAAAAGAACACAATACGGCCTCAGTTGGTGGGCTAGTAGGAAAGAGACATATAGATGTTTTAGGCGACTGTTACATTAAGTACATTAAATTATACATGCATTAAATTATGTAAATACAGCATAAGAATTTCATGGGGGATATTTTAAATATATTAATCCAACATAAGAGGTATTACAAGACACTAGATCTGAGTTCTACAGGATTAGCAGAGTTAGCCAGGCAACGAGGCTGAGGGGTTGGCGGAAAGGCATTACATTTAGAGAATAGGCAGGAAGGTAACCGGTAGTCTGGGGAGTAGACACAACCTTGAGAGGGTGGAAAAAGTCATGGGCTGCATGTTTCTGTTATAGCTAGCCCTGGTTCTATCATTTATTAGTTGGGTAATGCAAATTATCTGTAAAATGCATATAATTCTATCTACCCCATAAACTAATGTAAGGGTGAAATGAGATCATTTCATTTTATTTTTTTATTTATTTTTATATTTTTTTAAGATTTTATTTATTCATTTGACAGAGAGAAACACAGCGAGAGACGGAACACAAACAGTGGGACTGAGAGAGGGAGAAGCAGGCTTCCCACCAAGTAGGGAGCCCGATGTGGGACTTGATCCCGGGTCTCCAGGACCATGACCTGAGCCGAAAGCAGTCGCTTAACCAACTTGCCACCCAGGCGCCCCAAGATCATTTCATTTTAAAGGAAACACTACAATGCCTGACATGTGACCAGTCCTTAACAAGTGAAGGTTAATAAAGCTGTATCAATGGATTTAATGTTACTGGAATGAAAAGTAGAAGACAGGAGGAGATAGGACGTAGCAGACAGTCAGATGATGGAGGGCTACTTCATCAGGCTAAAGAGTCTGGATCCCATCCCATAAATCACTGAAGCCTCTGAAGGTTCTTAATTAGGAAAGCAATATAGTCAAGTTTGCTTTTTAAATGTGTCACTCTGGAAACTGGCTTGAAGTTAGATTTGGTGCAGCCAAAACTAGTAGTAAGAAGATCAGTGAGCACACTCCTCTAATAGTTCTGAAGAGGGGGATGAAGGCCTCAAAGAGGAATGGAAGAGGTGGAATGGTTGGAGAAATATTCAGCAGGTTTAGTAGGTAGGGCTTTGTGATTATTTAGAGGTCGGGGAGAGGAGACGAGGTGTCAAGGATAACCTGACTTTCAGATGGCCTGGTTGAGTAGATAGTAGTAAAGCAACTAAATGGTAAGTAAAAAGAAGGAACGGATTGGGAGGAAGATGATAAGTTAGTGAGCACCCACAGGTTCTAGGCACACTATGCTGAGTTCTGAGGTGACAAAGAAGAGTGAGACACGGCCCCTCTCTGTAAGGAGAGTCACATGCTCAGGGGGAAGACACAGAAACACATAGACAAGTCAAATACAGTTAGGTCATGTGAGGTCATCTATCAGGATTCATAAAAACCATTTAATATCTAATCATGAGAAAGTAATCAGACAGATCAATTAAGGGATATCTGCAACACAATCTGACTCTTCAAGAGTATTAATATCATGAAAGTTTTTTTTAAAAATGGGAGTGGGCGCCTGGGTGGCACTGTGGGTTAGGCGACTGACTCTTGGTTTCGGCTCAGGTTGTGATCTCAGGGTTGTGAGGCTGAGCTCTGTGTCTGCTTGGAACTCTCTCTTCCTCTCCTTTGACCTCTCGCCCCTGCACACTCTCTTCTCTAAAATAAATAAATCTTAAAAAAAAAAAAAAAAGGAGACAGTTCAGTGCTAAAGGAAACTGAAGAGGCATGACAACTAAATGTCATGTGTGATCACTGACTAAATATGAACACTCCCCACTCTGTGATAACAGTTAAAAAGGCAGCATGATAATTGAGAAAGTCTGCACATGGACCATAAATCAAGTAATGGATACTATCCTTGTCAAATGTCTTCTGTACTAACGCTATTGTGGTCACGTAAAGGAGAGCTGTAGACACTCACACACACAGATGCTGAAATAGTTAAACAGTTGGAGCAACATGCTAAAATGTTTGTAACTTATTTACAAATATTTATGCTATTTAAAATATTTAGGTATTTCATATAGAGTTACATGAATATATATGGAGACAGCACTCATGTGCATGTGGCAAAATATTCAAATTCGGTCATTTCAGATGAAGCATATTGTAGGTTCACTGTGTTAATTTCTTCCTTCATGTAAAATCACCCAATTTGAACATTTGTAGGCTATCCTAACAGGTTTAGAAGAGATAGAAGAAAGGACAAAACAGATTCGGTTTTCAGCTAAGTTCTTTCTCCAAGATTTTTCTCCATGCTTTTATTTTCTACATAGAATGCTGTGTGACAGCCATCATTTCAGAAGACTTCTGGCTGTGACAGCTCAGTGAGCCACATTTCATGGTATCAGAAAGACAGACATCATGACTCTAGCATCGTCACACATACAGACTTTACTTCCTCCAGTGGGAAGATAGTGCCCATATGAAGGCATACGCTCAGCACATTATTGGAACAAGTTCATAACACATATGACAAAACTGCTGTCTCCTGCAGACAAGTTAATCCATTTTCAAAGTGTCTCTCTACAGCATTCTATATCCCTATGTCTGGTCTACTGAGTAGATTTTTTTCCTGTCTCTCATTCATTCTAGAAACAATGCTAGCAACTTCTGTTTATTGAATTTGCTTATGCAGCAAGTACTTCAGCTAATATTTTACATATGATATTCACTTACCCAAAATGTATTTATTAAGTGGATATTATGTACCAGGTACAATTCTAGGCACTGGAGCAAAAGATAGGAATCTCTGCCTCTTCGATGTGATTATATCCCAATGGTCTCACTCAAACCTCATTTATTCTCTCATTCAATCTTCACAATAAACCTAAAAGGGAGCCTTGAAAAGATTTCAAAACTTGCCTGGTTATAGCAGTTGCATTCCAATCATAATCTCAAATTCCAAAGTACTGCTTTTCTCCTGTATCATTCTTCTTCTTTGCAAGAAAACAGCCTCATCGGAATTTCAAGAACTTGCAAGGTGATGTGGTCTACCTGTCCTAGACCCTCTGCACCCCCCATCCCTCTAAAAAGGATACACACTGTAAGGATACTCAAGTGTCTGGGATACAGAGTTTGCACAGTGAAGTGTTGAGATTTTCATGTTGAACAATAAAGCTAAGTATAGAATATTCACAGTCACAAATGCCCTGGGCATTGCCTCAAATTCCGTGTGTCCTGTCTCTCATTATACAGTTTGCGTTGTTTCTTGCACTGTGCTCTCATCACTTTGATATGCTAAGGAGCTTTGAATCAGCAGTGGGTGAATTGGGCCCAGCCAGCGTTCCAAATTTAAATTTTAATTCATTAAAGAAGCACGCAGTTCTCTGCGGCGAATTGAACAACAAAATTACGGATTCTGAAAAAGACAGCCCAAATATATTCCTATGGCAACTTGATCTTTGACAAAGTAGGGAAGTGCTGCAAGTCTGAGAGCTGCTTAGTAACGAATAGAACAATAATCCTCGAGAATAGAAATTTAAAGTACTAATACCAGCAATTAAATGTAATGACTAGTTTATTAGGCTATCATTTGAGCAACATTATTTCTGCTTCAACACAAAGCAACTGCTCACACCTCGGGCACAGGAGGCAGGATCCACTGTGGAGGACTTGGGGGCTCCCATGAAGCCCAAGAGCATAGTTCTGGGACTTCTGGTTCTTACTACTGAGCACATGATTTCACACAGACAGGCCAGACAGGACACACTGTAGCCAGGGGGTCCTTCGCCACTGGCACTAGACACCTAATTTTAGAGAACGTTACAGCTGAATCTTTTATAAAAGTGAATTTGTGGCACAGGTCCTCAATGGTGGGATTGAGAAATCCTACCTTTTACAGCAAGAAAAAAAAAAAAAAAAAGCGCTGCTATTCACTCCTAAGTTAAAGTGCTGTGGACCAGAAGCATGGTCATTGATACGAGTTCCCTCTGCAAGGCACGGAAGCCATGACCCTTCCTCAAAGTGAGGGAGTGAGGCAAGGTCGTGGTCATCTATGCCATGCAGCTTTGCCTTCTGTGTTCTCCCTTTACACCTGATTAGTTCTGAAAAATACTTCTTTCTATTTACAATTATATTAAACCTTTCTCTGCTCCTACTTTTAGCTTGCTCATGTCAAGTCAAACCTCAAGTTTCACCCTACCCTTTTAAGACATAATAGAGATAATGAAAAAAAAAAAAAAACAATCATAGTAGTATGGTAGCTGCATTGTAACTAGCTTAGCTCAAATAAAAGAAATCTTGCAACCACATGACCGCATACTCATCTCCCTGCATTTAGGGGAGGCAGAAAGTTCTGATAGGATAATGATTGATAAAAACCACCTGGACAAAACAGGTGATGTGTTCAGTAAAGATCTGTCTTTGTCTGTAATTGATTGTTCCTTAGATTAGACTTTAACCAGAACGTACTATAAATAAAGAACCCTGAGAACAGTGTTTTCGGGAGATCCCCACACCACTTTTCGAGTCCGGGCTCCTCCTTATTGCCGACGCCATCCCCACCTTTTTGGTTCTGACTGTTGCTGGGGCTGGCCCCTGGCAAGAAAGGATCTCACAAAGACAGATGATGAATTAAAGCTCCAAGGAGGTCAAAGGTAAGTGGGAGAGAATGGATATCCTTTAGTTCTCAAATGCAGTGAATGTAGCATGAAAGTGTTTCCTCATAAGAAAAATACCAATAACTTAGAAATTTTATGTGAAAATTAGTTTGAGGTAACTCGATAATTGATACTGTAATTCACTTACTGTATATACACCTAAGTAAATATCTGCATTCAAATAAATGCAACTCAATAGGTATTTATCAAGCATATACTATATGCTTGGCACTCTGTAGAAAATGGGGATGATATGGTGCCAAATTCAGCTGTATTTCCTGTGCTTATGAAACTTTTGGTCCAGAGAATATAGGGCAATAAATGGGCAAGATCATGTGATAAGCCCTAAAGAAGGGAATTATAAGGTGTAATGGGAGTCACAGGAAGACTTCTTCCCTCTTTGTGGGATCAAGAAAAATTTAGCAGAGCCAATGATACCTAGATTGAGACTTGAAGACTGGAGAAGAATTAGATGCCAGGGAGGTGGAAAGAGTGGTGCAGGCAGCAGCAACAAGATAGGAAAGGGCTAGAAAGAGTGTGGGCAAATCTGGGGAGCTGTGTGTGATTGGGTTCCAGTATGGCTGGGTCTCAGGTTGTGAGGAGTGAGCCAAAGGGACACAACCATGTTAAGGAGAAACAAGATAGTAAGTGACTATAGAGCAAAAACTTCACAAGCATGTATTTTCTAAAGAACTTTTAATTAAATACAATTTAATGAATGATAGTTATTTGTATTTTTATAAAATACAGGTTTTATAAAGATTTTATAAAATGATGTAATTTATCATTTTATAAAAATTAATAGCATGGAAACAGAATTTGCTACAACTTTTAGACAAGTATTAATCCCAACTTTAAAGAGTCGAAAGCCTCATTGGATGAAGTGGAGTTCTGAGCTCTTTTCTAGGTTATCCAAGTTTGCTGTAGGTTCAAAGTGTTTATAGTCAAGCCATTGTGGCCAGCATCAGAGGTTGCAAATTGTTTGTCTAGTGATTCTCAACTCTGGCTAGAATTAGGATCACCTGGAGAATTTTAAAATAGAGTTATAGAGTTATGTCCAGACTTTACCTCAAGATTCTGATTTAATAGCTCTATTTTGGATACGGGTATTTTTAAAAAGCAAGGATGTAAATGCTGAAGGCTGGTAAGGATCCAAGCTACTTTCAATTCTCAGCTGATTCTGTCTTCTCAGCTAGACCATAAGTTGCTTGCAAATGGGACTCTGGATCCTGCTCTATTATTATCATCAGTAGTAATACTGGCAGGAGTATTTTGAATAGCTAGCCACAGGAAAGCTATTCAGCAAAATATAAACAACAATTAACAATAGCCATGGGGAGGAAAGAAAGGCTAAGTACTATATAGTCTGCGCTTAATATCAGTTACTAGTCGTTGAGGGTCCATAATATGCACTCTGAATTTCTAGTACTTAGTATCCTATATGTCACAATGAAGGTGTTTAATAAATATATGCTTAATCAATGAGTTAATTATTATGGAGAAGAAAATGAAACTCAAAATTTCTTATTTGGGGTTACATAATTATGTGATACAATATAAAACTCATCACACTGGGACGCCTGGGTGGCTCAGTTGGTTAAGCAACTGCCTTCAGCTCAGGTCATGACCCCAGAGACCTGGAATCGAGTCCCACATCGGGCTCCCTGCTTGGCGGGAAGCCTGCTTCTCCCTCTCTCACTCTCCCTGCTTGTGTTCCCTCTCTGGCTGTGTTTCTCTCTGTCAAATAAATAAAATCTTTAAAAAAGAATCATCACACTAAAAAAGCAAACTTCCAGTATACCATGTTCATGAGATTTGTTCCAAGGCACTCTATGGACAACAACTTTTATAGATACTTTCCTTTCAGACCCGTGGGAAATGACTTATCTCTCTGTAACTGCTGAAAATTTCATCCCCTCTACCAGCCCACACTACTGCTCAAAAATATATACTTCTTACAGACACCCTTTCACACAGGGCGACCTTAGCTCACCTTTTCCCACTGACTCTCTGCAGAGCAGAAATAAATTGTAGATTAGCTGGAAGAAACAAAATCCTAGGAGTGGATTTGATGATGTAATAGAGGGGTGCAGATGTGTGATGTGGTGATGGGACTCTGATGGGAGATTAGAGGAGCCTGTAATAGCACTCAAGGTGTTCATGCTCAGAGGCTCACTAGACAGCCTGGCCTTTTGCGTACTCATTAAGGTGGTAAGGGACATGTTCATCACAAGAAAGAACGACAAATGAACTCATAGAGGATCTGCGATCCTCTCTCACCTTCTTTTCCTTTCTCTCAGTTGAACTAGAGGAGCTGTGATTGCATCTGAGCCTTTCCTTATGACTTTGCAATTTTGTTGCCTTGGCCAGTTAAGCATTTTTACTTAGAGGCTACAGAGGGGATCAAAAGGTCATTGTGAGTTGATCAATGAGATGGACATTTGATAAGACCTGCTTTGGTCTCCACATATTACTGCCACAGCCACACGCATACACACGACCTTCTTCCTGTCTATACTTCAACTATCTAGTGTATACTATTGATTTTAGAGAATATATGTTCTAATTATTGAATGGAGTATGAAGTTCTACAATCAATATTTATCAAAGTTTTAGAAACAGGAAATTTAAAAATTTTAATCACTGCCTCTTTTTTTTTCCTACCTCTAAAGTAAACAAGGAATAGCATTGACTTGAGTTTGTCCTTCTTTTGGTGAAATGGCTGTTAATTATTAGAAAATTGTAGTAAATAGATTTAGAAGTAAAACCAAAGCATCATATTGATATTATCCATGGGTATCTAATCATAAGTAGAGATATTCATATTATCAATTATAATTTCCAAGGATTTTTAATTTTAAGTGTTCTAAATTTTTACACTAAATCTCATCCTTCGTTTTTACACTGTTATTTTAGAAATATAGCTGTCTTTCAACTATCTGAGTACTATTTTCACACATTCTTCAGTTTTTTCATGTGTCTGACATTACAATATTCCCTTCCTTTTTCTAAAATGTCAACATTCTTCACATGGGTTTTACCAAAACTTAATTTGCCTCTGATTAAAACAACTCCTCCCTGCTGCTCCCCCTGCAACAAACTACATAAAAATTTGTAGCTTCCCAGCGGGAAGCTAGATTGTAATCAACAATTTCCAGAAATCATAGTATGCTTTACTTACAAAACTCATTTCCACACAAAATGTTGAAAACTCTTCTTTTTCTTGTGTTTTATCTTCACATATGAATTGATTTAATTTCTTACATTCTTGCAGACTTAATCCCATACGAATGAGAAGAAGCTCTCAAATTCTTCTCCTTTTCTGTTTAGTCATATGGTCTTCTCTGTTTTTAAGTGGCTTATTGGTGTCCTGATAGAGAAGGCGTATGTGGTAGGGAAGGTCTGCTGAGAGGAACAAATTGCAGACGTGAACTCTGAATGGACAAGCCACTGTAGGCATTTCCCATTTCTGTCATACTCAATACTGCATGTGCATTGGATTTCACAGCATTTACAGCAAGTCTATTTGCATAAACAACTTATAAGGGAAAGGGAGTAAGGCCGAACTTTAGTAAAGTGTGAAGTACTTTTGTGGCTTCCACACTGAATTGGACTCTAAATTGGAACAGTAGGCACTCCAATAACTCCAATAACTCTAACTTTTCATTACTATCGTGGACATGGATGAAAAAGTGGCTTGCTTTTGAGTTTAAGTTAGGTTTTCATGGAAGAAAAAATGAATTCTTCTTTGTTAACCATCTGCTATGTTACTTTAAAAATTTATCTTTTTTTTAAGAGATATAATCTCAAAATTCTGTATCTTTAAAATTTTTAAATAGCTTTCTTTAGTCCTATTTGAAGCCTTTGGTCATAATTTGATTTAAAACAAGAGTAAGTCTTGCTTACTCTATATGGTCAAAACCTCTGTTAGTTTCAGAGTATGATATGGCAAATGTGAAGAATGCATATTTTTGTCCTGTCTAAGCACTCTTCCATGGGAAAATTAGCTTTCCCATACTCTTTAATATGCAGAGTTCATGTGGTTCATCTGATCCTCTTCTCCAACCCCCCTTCCCATCCAGTGATGCCCCAGTGATTTGTATATAACCCAGACCTGACTGGACAGCCCTGTTCCTGGCGAAATGATTGACCCAAACCAGTCAGCCAACAGCAGGATCTATCAAGGAAAATGCACCTTAGATCTGTTGCTCTAAGAATGATATTGAAGCTGCTACTGACCATTATGTTGGTGTATGGAGAAGAACCAGGGCCCATGGCTAAAGCTTAATGGCCCATGGCTAAAGCTTATGTTGGTGTATGGAGAAGAACCAGGGCCCATGGCTAAAGCTCATTGCAGTTGTATTTTTATCACTCGCAACATCAAAGATCTATACAGAGAGAGGATGATATGCTGGCAATTCTTTTACCATGAAGTGTCACAGTATCTTTGATGTGTTCAAACTGAGTCCATTTTTTTTAAAGAATGACAGAAATGGATATGACCTTAGATTAAAATGCTACATCATTTTTACAAAAAACCTTAGATTTTAGGAGACTATCTTAATTTAGGTTAACTCAGAAGCACTTTCTACAGAGAACCCTATACAAAATGACTGCAGAGCACCATGAAATACAATAAAATCCATATGATGATAGAATGTTTGTTATTCTATTTTTGAGGTTACAACTGTAACATTTACAAATGGGATAACTGATAATTCATTACCAAAAATGTCTAACTTAAACCAACTTATCCTTATCTGTCCTTATAAGGTACTGACTATACTGATTTTTTTCCAGTGTATTTATTCTAAAGGAAATAGATTGCAAAGGAAATATATGCTTTGTCTAACCCATTTCAGGATCATCAAGCTAAGCAAAATTAAACTTTTCTTTATTGTTTAATTGCAGGACTTCTCAGAGCTCTATTTATGTTCATGTGTACTGCCCATCTTTTTTTTTTTTTTTTTTTTTTAAAGATTTTATTTATTTGATAGCGAGAAACACAGCGAGAGAGGGAACACAAGCAGGGAGAGTGAGAGAGGGAGAAGCAGGTTTCCCGCCGAGCAGGGAGCCCGATGTGGGACTCGATCCCGGGTCTCCGGGATCATGACCTGAGCTGAAGGCAGTCGCTTAACCAACTGAGCCACCCAGGCGTCCCAGTGTACTGCCCATCTTTAAGAAGGACACAATATTCAATCTTTCTTAAGCTTATTTAACCACTGAATCATTTGCCATTAAGCAATGTCAGGGACTAGTGTTCTATAAGATACATTTTGGGAAATACCAGTCCGTGTTCTTAAAATGAGCCTTGTACACATGTGCTTGCCAGTTACAAATGCATATTAAAAGAACTAAGAAAAAAAAAGAGATTTTTCTTCTTTATGTATTTTATAAGGCAGCAGGGTAGAGGATCAAGAATGGATGGATGTGAAAACCTCCAGATCTTCCACTTAGCACTAAGTGCTTATTAAGAGTATTGTCAATAGGTTTTTTGTAAAGATGAAATATGATCTCTCTGCCTAGGCTATTTTTCTCCCACTTATACCTGAAGTTAATTCCTTATTCTTCAAAAGAAACCCAATCATTACCACTTTCCCTAATGTCCTCTTTGTTCCTGTGTATTGTTACATCATAGCCCATGCCACATTGCGCCATGACTTTTTATTGATTGACTCCCCCTTTAAGCTTTGAGCTACCTTAAAGCCAAACACATGATTTGATCATTTTTACATCTCTGGAGACAAGCAGTAAGCCTGACATTTACTAAGTTCTCAATAAATGGCTGTGCCAATTCAAAAATTATCCCCCTTAGGTGCTTATGTTTGCTAATGAATAAATCCAGCTGCTAGTTGATATTAAAAGACTTAATGGGTCAAAATATTTGATGCTATCATTGCTAAAATCTATTCCAGTGGACTCCAGCACTGGTTGCTTGTACTAGCAATGGGGGTGAAGGTGTGCGATGCAATCACTGCCATGCCAAAAGATAAAAGAATTTCTATTTACATATTTTTTTCTAATAAAGAATAATTTTATGGCTATATAAAATACTCACTGTCACCCATATATGGTCAATATGGAAAAGGTATCCAAGATAGTTTGAGGTAAGAGGAGACATGCTACGACACATAGGTATAAAAGCAATGACCTAATTCAATCCTTGTTTTTCCAACATACTGCAATTGTTTAAATAAATTGATAATTTCTATCACTGGACTTAAACTAAATGTCACAAAAGAGATAAATGGCTTTTAAAAATACCCTGCAAGCAAACCACAGTTTGAAGATACAGCAAAAATGCAAATTCTACCAGCACAAATGAACTACAAGAAAACTGCAGAACAGACTTTCCTCTAATTCCTAATATAAACTTTCAGCCAATTTACAAGGTAAACACAGTAACAGTCTAATTTGGGGGAAAAAATTCTAAGTTTATAAAAGAGTTTTAAAATATGGATTTAAATCTGCTTTTTGAAATATAATAGATTAGCTGAGATTAGCTGATGATGAGATAAACACATTTCAATTCCTAAGATGTTAAAAAATTTAGCTTGGGGTGCCTGGGTGGCTCAATCATTAAGCATCTGCCTTTGGCTCAGGTCATGATCCCAGGGTCCTGGGATCGAGCCCCATGTTGGGCTCCCTGCTCTGCCAGAAGCCTGCTTCTCTCTCTCCCACTCCCCCTGCTTGTGTTTCCTCTCTCGCTGTGTCTCTCTCTCAAATAAACAAATACAATCTTTTAAAAAAATTAGCTCATTTCAACTTAATGCAATCTATGATATTTATATTTTTCTTAGGTGTATAACATGTATACCCATCTATAATAATTTCATACATATACTATATATTAATATATGTCATTAGTTATATGTTTCTTAAGCACTGGGAATAAATGGGATGGCTGTGGGGCATGAAAGGTATTCTCTCTCGCCACCAGAGAGTCGTAAGACCAATGCTTTTTTTGAACTTCCCAGAGAGACAAGCTTGACAGAGTTCAGATATTTAAACATTATGGAAGCAGATGGAAAAAAGGGACACAAGACTGGAAAAGAGAAATGAGATATCAGATTCAGGTCTGAAGTGGATACACCTTGCCAGATTCCCGAGGAACGCAGTCCTCACTAACTTTATTCTGTATTGCCGCAGGATTGGTAACTATCTTCTGTTCTCTTCTTCTCCTATTCAAAAATTTCATTAAGGAATCAGTATATTCCATTTCAGAGTCATACATATTCATCAATATCCAATTCTAGCACCATATGTCCTAATATATATCACAACATGTATGTGTTCACATATATATTATATAATTTCTAAAGGGACTTTTTTTTTTTAAGATTTTTATTTATTTGACAGAGAGAAACACAGCCAGAGAGGGAACACAAGCAGGGGGAGTGAGAGAGGGAGAAGCAGGCTTCCCGCCGAGCAGGGAGCCCGATGTGGGACTCGATCCCCGGTCTCCGGGATCACGACCTGAGCCGAAGGCAGTTGCCCAACCAACTGAGCCACCCAGGTGCCCTACTCTTTGAATAAAAGCTTTATTGACAAATAATTTGCATATAATACAATGCACACCCATTTAAAATGTACAATTCAACAGTTTCTGGTATGTTCATAGAATTGTGCAACCATCACCATACTTTCATCAATTCCCCCTAAAAGTCCTGTACTTATCAGCAGTCATTCCATTCCCACCTCCCCACCACCCACAGCCCTGGCAACCACTGATCTACTTTCGGTCCCCACAGATTTGTCTATTCTGGACATTTCACATACTTAATAGATTTCTGGTACTACCTTTCCTCCCAATGCTACACTGAAAATCCCACCCACTTCAGAGGGACAGAACTTTGCTCTGACATTTTTCTTGCTCTGAGAGAAGGCTATCCTAGAACCAAGGCAAAAGACCTCAGTATCAGGTTCATTTCTGGAATGATACAGAAGTTGCAGAAAAGATCTAGGAACAATTCATACTTTTCTGTTTCTCAGTATAGAAATGGAGGAATGTAATAAAATATCCTCCATCACTACAGATTCTTTGTCTTTAAGCCTTATGCATTACTCATGATTATTAATGCTTAATACCTCTGGAATATTTTTCTGGAATATATATATATTTTTCCATCCAGTCAGTCTTTCATTTACATGTATTAATTGAGGCATTTCTCTGATTTTTTTTGCTCTACTTGCTTTTTACAATAATTCTATGGCAGAAAGTAGGTCGGTATAAATATCCCCATTTTAACGATAAGGAAATTGAGACTCAAAAGTAAAGTGAGTGGTCCCAGTCATGCAACTAATACACAGAACAAATAAAAAAAACTGAATTTAGGTCTTCAGTCTCCAGCATGTGTACTTCCCATCATATTACATTTTCTACCAGCAAAACCATAGTCCTTTTGACATCAAGATCCTATGTGAGCGCTAACTCCACAAAAAACTTTAAGACCATTTTCCTAAGTTCCCTATGACCGTAGTTGAGACATTTCTACATGCAACAGAAAGGCTTCATTGTAGTTGCTATTGTGGGTCTCAGTACAAAGCCTGGTGCAGAAGAAAAAAAATCCTTCTTTTCTGAGTTGCCGCTTTCTCCAATGGTCCCAAGTGCAGAAGGGCTTAGATATCTGAGCTCTAGAATCTACTGTTCCCTCATTTACACCTCAATACACAATACTCTCTCCTGGTTATTAAATCCCAGTGGGGGTTGTTGCAAAATAAAAAAATAAATAAGACAAAAACCAATCTGTGATCATTTTACACAAAGAGTCTTGAGCTACAAATTCAACAGGCAGGGGGCAAACAGGA
This sequence comes from Spilogale gracilis, assembly GCA_004023965.1. Classification (NCBI taxonomy): domain Eukaryota; kingdom Metazoa; phylum Chordata; class Mammalia; order Carnivora; family Mephitidae; genus Spilogale; species Spilogale gracilis. Next base: position 5,348 of record PITA01003669.1, on the reverse strand, counting down.
AGGGGAGAGAACTGGCAGATTACAAGGTCAGCCCCCATTGGCCACAGCAGTGGTATAACAACAGCGGAGCAATGCCTAATCACCTTACCAAACATTGCGGTCTCTTGCTGCGTCTAGTATAGTGTCTCAGGGTAGATTGCCGCTCTTCTAGGTTTTAAGTGCCTCCAGCTTGAAGACACTCACATCTCCAGGAGGTGTACAAATTTAACCTGGGGCGGGAATCATCTTCCTCGGTCAACACGGCTGCCTGTATGCAGGCTGGGTTTCCGGAAGCCACCGGCACAAATCCTGCGAGCCCGAGGAGGGCCAAGCCGGGCAGGCCTGTAGTGAGGGATCAGCTGGGCTTGTCTTGGTACACTAACCTAATAAACTCCAGCTGTGAGAGGCACCCCTGGTGCTGGGGAACCCGACTGTTCATAGTAACAGGACTTTCTCTACTGCGGTTGGTGAGAAATTCAAGTGGTCCTGTCTGCTAGTAATATCCGGGGCACTACCTCATCCATTTAATTAACCCCCAGAGAGCTAGCTAAGGAACTACTCTGATTACAAAATAATGGGTCCATCAGGCACAATTAGTACCCAAGTGAAACATGGCAGTTTGCATGAAAACGATTGAAGTAAACAATTCTGGGCCTTGAAAGGGGCTCTCTTCCTAATTAACCCTTAGAGGGCTAATCTATTTGCCTGAAGAAAACCTAACCTCTTGCCTTTGCCAACTGACCTGCTAGGGAGATGCTTTTTGCATCAGATCTTGCTAGGCATGGCACTGACGAGTGGAGATGGGGAATCCCTGAAGACTTACACCATGCAACACATGGAAAACACACGGTTTGGTGAATGTATCAAATAGCGATTTGCTAAGGTATTACCGATGATAAAGAATGAATCCTAGAAATAGGATAAACCTAATTTGGAAAAAGCCTACTTCTTGGAAGCACAGCACTCATACCTTTGCTACCTGAGAACAAGACTTGTTTTTTTTCCGGCAGTTCCATAGAACCCAGCACCACCCCAGCTGTGGGTATGGTTTACTTCTCTGAGATGTGGAAGAGAGGAAGTTGTTGGTTTTTCTGGACTCAAAATAAAATAATCCAACCATTGTCTCAAGGTCACTTTTCATCATCACATTTTTCTTCTGTACTCTGATGTGACTTTGCATTTGTTTTTCCCCTGCCGTTTCTTTAGCTCCTGGAGCAGGGCTTGATACAAATCAAGTGCTTCCCCAAATATGTGAATAAGGGTATGAATGGCCTAAAGAGAGGTGACCGTGAATGAGAGTGTTAGGGGTGCGGGCAGCCATCACCTAAAGCTTCCATTTAGTTGCTGGGTGATAGGACAATGATTTATACTTGATGCAGTAGAGTCTTTATCACCTTTAAATATATTATATTTATGATGTAAAGTATCTATTTTTTATTTTCACATTACACAGCTTCTGAAAGTCCAAGATGGTTGGATTAAAGGCAGTGGGGGTTACTAAGTAAAGCAAAACTCCACCATTAATTCTTAAGATTTCAAGTCTTCCAGGGGTGGGTATGCCTTGGAAATCAATGTGATGGTAAACTGTGGCACCTGTGGGTCCACAGATCCAAGTTTTGAACATTGTCTTTGCTAAAATTTTCCATGTAACCTTTAAAACCTCCTTACCCTCCCTAACCCACAGTTACTTCATCTATACAAGGAGGGTACCACTACCTACCTTCATCTTCATGTAAAAGGGCTCAGTTTGTTGGTGATGATGATCAAGTTTTAAAGTTGATGAATAAGAAAATCATCACAGCAGCTCAAAAATTAAACAGAACCATCCTCAATTGTTCACAAGTATAGGAAAGAACTTTGACTCCATCACACACATATATTCACATGTCCACTTAAGTGCAGTCACAGTCTGGCTACAGATCTTGACAACCTAGTAAAATCTAGCCAAAGGGGTTCTTTTGTGGCTCCTACTATGCCCATAATAGCACATCTGAGATGTGTGTCCTGCACCAGGAGGCAGTGGCTAGATTTGTTCAAAGCCCCTGTTGGCCTTCAGTGTGGCAGAATCAGCACCCTGTTTCCTTAATTTATCTTAAACTTTAAGCAAATGAAACTTTCTGAGTGGGTACTACGGGGAGAGCCTTAATTTTCTCCCTAATTTTGATTATCAGATCAGCTAAGCATATATCATATTCTCAATATATTTGTGATCCAGGAGAGAACAAAGCCTAAGAAATATAAATGGCTGGCTTGTATTTCATTTGGGCAAAGGAATACCGAGGATCCTGGCTTTTATATGCTTGTTCATCAGAATTATTTCAATCTATGCTCTGGGATGGCATAAAGGCAATCACAGGAAGGGGCCATGATCTCATGCTTACAGGAAAAGCTTCTCAGTTGTGCTCCTTGCTCCTTGTGGTCCTGAAATTGTATCATGACCTCAGTCAGCCCCTTTGGGGTTTCCCAGGTGGAAACCTTAGCTAGAAGAATAGGAATGCTCCTGAGGACTGAGCCAGATCCCTTGTCACCCTACACTCAAAGTCCCAAGCTTAGTCTCCCATTATTGAACTGCCATCGAATGACAAGACTGTAAGATGAAAATGTATTTCACTCCAGGAAGCAATAGCTTCTGTTCTTTCTCCAAGGCTGACTTAACAAGATCTTTAAAAAATAGAAGGGGTCTTAAAGAAACCCATCTGGCATCTGAATACCAAATTTGCTTTCAATTTCTGGGAGTCAGGCTGGGCTATCAATACAATCTGGGCCTTAATGTATTATTCATGCTTCTATGAGGTCATCAGGGTCTTTGCTTGCTATTGTTACTCTTCTGCAGAAGAATGGTGCTTAATGGAGTGGTTTTTTTTTTTTAAGATTTTATTTATTTATTTGACAGAGAGAAACACAGCTAGAGAGGGAACACAAGCAGGGGGAGTGGGAGAGGGAGGAGCAGGCTTCCTGCTGAGCAGGGAGCCCGATGTGGGGCTTGATCCCGGAACTTCGGGATCATGACCTGAGCTGAAGGCAGATGCCCAACGACTGAGCCACCCAGGCCCCCCAGTGGAGTAATTTCTTAACGTCTACCATGTGCCTTCTACAGACTATATTCATAAGCCAACAGCTGATTTTAAACTTCTATACCTCATCACATCCTTCCTCTAGAGCTCTAAAGGGATTTAAATCTAGACGTCCCCATCTATATTGTGATCTACCTAATAACTAGTATCAACAGATAAGGAATATGAATCTCAGGCTTCTATTATGCCAATACTCGAAGTTTCAAAAGATGCAGGATCACATCCCCTCCCTTTTTTTTGAGGTTAACAAGCATAGAATATTTTTGTAGTAACAGGCCATGTAAAAATCTTTGTGAAACGTTAACTATCAGCAAGATGGGTACCTTGCCAATCTGATCTCCAAGGACCCGTTGTTTAACTGAACCTGGAAAATAACTTGCCACTAAGAATATCACACATTTACCAAAATTTACACTGAACGGTAATAGAAGATTTCATAAAATCTCAGATGTTACATTTACTGGATTGAATATGATAAGAGAAACTAGGTCTCACTGACAATAAAACCTACTGTGTTTGATAACTCATATCTTTGTGCTATCATGGAAAGAGCTCCCTATCTATAGTTATTAAGTGTGTGTTGGAAACCTAGCTGTGCCATCAGCAAGCTGTGGGACCCTGGGCAGTTTGCTTTGCCTCTGTGGAACAGTTTCTTCCTTGTCAAACATGGCCCACAGGATTGTTGTGTCGACTGAGAAATTAATGCACTCATTAAATTCCAGGAGGCTAGGAAGTTCTAGATCACATGTCATCTTGGGCAACAAAGTTACTTTTGAGAAGCAAAGGATGTGGCACAAACCTTGAGTCTTTAAAGGCATGCCATTACTAATAATACCTCACATTTTACTGGCAATTAATAATTCACAAGTCATTTATCAACACGAACTTCCTTGATCATTACAACAAGACTAGGAGGTAGATGTGCTGGGCATTATAATCTTCACTTCATAGATGAGACAGTAGAGGATCAGAGAGTTCAAGTGACTTCCCAGAGACACCTGCTGAGACCCTCAGTCTCTTAATACACAGTTGAATTCTTTATATTATGCCCTGAACTTAGGAGAGAGCGGATCTCAGGAAATGCACTCAGTAAAGTTACAACATAGCACTTTTAAGCATCAATTAATTCTCTGAAATGACTGAAGCCTCTGTCACCTTCAGAATGCTTTTATTTACCTCTTGATTGAATCCCTAAATTGCTCAGGCTTCGTGAAATGCTATCTTTTCCTTCTTACGCCTGCAGGCAATGTTGCTTTAGCTCAGGCTGCCATTAACAGACTATTACAGACCTGGCGGCTTAAACAACAGATACCTATCACACATCTGGAGGCTGTAGGTCTAAGATCAAGGCACTCTCAAGGCAGATTTTATCCTGAACGCTTTTCTCTTGGCTTGCTGGTGGCCACTGTCTCACTATGGGCTCCAATGGCCCACCTGAGGTGAGGTAGGTGAAGCAGAGACAAGCTATCTCTCACAACTCTTTTTATAAGGGCCTAATCCCGCGGGAAGAAAACAAACAAACAAACAAGCAATTAGTAAGCACCTTCCAAAGGCCGCATCTCTAAATCCCATCACCCTGGGAATTATGGCTTTAACATATGAATTTTGGGGATGGGGTGGGGGCCACAAACCTTCAGCCATTCAACAGTCATCACTATGGGCTTAGTTCTATTACCTTTTACTCATTTAGCAGTGTACAAACAAGTTTTTTTTTTTTTTAAAGGAGGATTTTATTTAAAAATTTTAATAAGCTGACAGGTGTTAAACACCATTAACTCTCTCGAGCAGATTACTATAAAATAAAACAAATGTTTTTCTATGTAGCATGGTCCAAAAGAAATGAAGGTGCGGAGGGAACAAGTGCTTTTGGATTTTGTGTTCACTCTTTTTAAAATTTTCTCTGAAATATTAGAATTTGAGATTGAAATTTGGTATTTAGATTTAATATTTGCATTGGTATTTATTTTTTTGATTATGTTATGTTAGTCACCAGACAGTACATCATTAGTTTTTGATGTAGTGTTCCATGATTCATCGTACAAACAAGTTCTCTTCCACATAGAGCACACTTATTTGATCGTAAAAAGCGATTCTGTGAGTTCAAGATGGCGGAAGGCCAGGTGACCGCATGTCGGGGAGTTCCCTGAAGAAAGCTGAATTCCAGCAAAAAAACCACTACAGGACCACCGTGAACACCCATGAAATCAGCCTGAAATGTGATATTTCGCACTTTTGGATCACCATGGGAGACAAGGACCATCGGCAAAAAGGTAGAAACAAGTAAGAGGGACCGGA